>DWEE01001829.1:0-12513 GCA_018245755.1 Parelbella macleannani
CTGAGCTATCACAACAGCGGTGACGGGGACGAAAATGCTAACCATATTGTAGACATTTCACATTTGTTTGTACTGCTTGAAAACTAGGAGACATCACTTATTACAGACATGAGACTGAGCTACATCGATTTTTTGACTATACAAAATAGTATAGTTTGTTGTTTCACATAGAAAGGTGTGTTATCTCACCAGGCAGGCCAGCTGGCTGCAGCGGCTCATGTACAGGCACAACTTCAATGGCCTTCTTCCTGCTCTCTTCTATCTTCTGCTTGATCAGTTCATTCTCTTTTATGTTATTCAAGCGCTTCACTTGCTGCTCTTTAGCATACCTGCAACACATGTTTCCATTGGTTATATGTCACATAAACAATGTAAATTAAAGAGACTATGATCAGTTTAAATTAATTATTTACTTGACCTTATATTATTTTCATTTAAAAGAAATTAATCTCAAAATAAATTAACATTAATTCAAACCCAGTTGTTGTTTTAATATGTTATACATTTTAAAATTATTATTCACAATTTCTAATGTCATGTTATATTTATAATTAGCATTTGTATACACTTAATGATGATGATGATGATGAATATTAATTAAAATAATTAACATCACACAAAACATTGATATTCTATTTGTAACAATTTATTAAACTCTGGATATTTTTTTAAAGTCCTGCAATATTGTTATATTGGATTGAGCATGCCAATTCTTACTTCTGAGAACTTCAATAGTTACTGTTTTCAAATACATTTAAATATATTAATTAGCTAATTATATTACATATGTTGTATTAGCATTGATAACTAAAGATACAAGTGATTCATATAGATAAAGTAAGTTTGTAAAGGTTGAGATGACTGGTACTTGGTGCTCTCTGCCTTCCCCATAAGGAGCCTGGTGTGAAATTAATATTAGAATATTAATAATAATCAGGCAAATTTAACACATGTTCAAATAAATACATTCAGATTTTAGTATTAATATGTAAGTTAAGAGAAGGTTATATAGCTACTAGCTAGCTTCATACAAAATTATATCAATGTCAATTATTTAAAAATAGTAGTACTTTTGTGTTGGGGTGTTAGCAATCTAGAAATATTCTTAGAAAAACTGTAACTATTGGCATGATATTCAAATTTTGTTTTACAAGACTATAGGACACCAACTTAAGATGTTCTTATTCTAAAATGTATTCAAAGATGTGAAAGAATGTATTAAAATATATAAGAAATCTACATAAAATTTTAACAAGACAGTTTATGATTTCATTCACAAAATAAAAATGTATCACCTAATAATCTACTCACCTTTCAATGAGACTGATTTTCAATTTTTCAGCGGCGTCCAAGGCTTTGTTAGGGTTCTTTGCACCTAGCATGTTGTTGAAATAGGTCTTGTCTTTTATGTACTCCTTATCCTTACTAATGAATGCTACCACCCGAAGGTACTTCATGTAGTACACGTACGACTGTTCTTCGTCACCCTTTTCTCGGGCTTCCTCCGCGCTCTCGAAAAGCTTTAAGGCTGTTTTGCATAACCTATAAAAGCATATATTTGATTTAGCGAAATACGATCCATTTGTACTCTATGACCCCAAAATTATTCACTGATACTCACATAGTAGCCCTTTTCGATTTCAAGTCGGGAACATTGTGCAATTGGTCCAAATCTTCTATACATTGCCCCAAATGGAGTTTTACTTGTATTCGACGCGTATCAGTCATGATGGAGTCTACGGGGCTTTACGACTGCGCAAAGTGGTTTTAAAAGAGTGGAAACCACTAGGTATCACATTTGTCATGGATTGCACTAAGATTGTTGCAAAATTTCATTAGTAGAAACAATAAAATCGACGGATATAAATATCAGAATCAGAAAAGTTAAGAAAACGTCATGAATGTCATTGCATCATTTGTCAACTTTTTTCGGGTGACTTTTTTACAATAGAGGCCTCAAGTTCACAGATATTCGCTCAATAGTTAAAAATGAAAGCACAGGTAAGAAAAATAGGTAGATACGAATTTCAACTATTTCTCATTAGATAATAAAATCACGTACAATGCAAATTAATCTTATATCCATTTTTAACTTTAATACTTACGCAATAGTTGAAATACATCTGAATGTATTTTTTAATTATTTTGAGTGAAAAAATATTGTGATAGTGGACTTTAATTTAAAATAAAAAGTAAGTACCTGCTTGTAATACTTCAGTAACGTAAGTAACAACCTTATCAAATAATTAATGTGATGAAAAATATATTTCAGAAACAAAATAATACAATGTATTTGAGCTTTACAGCCGCTTATTGCTAATTATTAATAGTAAAAGAATATTGGAACATATTCAAATAACGATCAGTATTGATGACGATGATTTGAATTGTCTGTAAAGAAACGTAAAAACCACCCCCACCCCCTAATTATGACGTTAGTTCGCAAATAGCGCAGCGTAAGGTGCGCGAGTTTTCCTGCGCAATGAAATTTTTCTCTTTCCCACTGGTCGATTGCGGTGTTCCATTTAGTTTTTCAGCTGATCACGCTTTCTACGGGCGCCTAACAGATCGCGCGTGTGTCATGTGCGAGACTGTCGTAGCTTAGCCAGACGAGTGTTCGTGTTCTGTGTAGTAGTAGATAGTGGCAGTGAAAATGTTTTCAGGTCTCACTAACCAGGTCAGCTCGTGGATGGGCGCTGCTAAAGGCGAGCCCCAGGAGGAGGAAGTGCCAGCTCCGTCCAAGGACGCGACAGGCGAAGCTTCGGCGGACGGCGAAAAACAGAGGTGCGTAGTTCTTTGTTTATGTTCTATTTACTCTTTCAGATTAACGTTCCGGCTGGAGAAAATCATCAAAAAGGGTCGCTAAGAGCCCAAAATTAGGTAATGTAAGATTTTTTCAACGGAAACGCACGTATCGATCGGGATATGAAGGTAAGTTTGGTGCCAATATGATAATCATTTTTGGCTAGCATAAGACACTTTTACGAACTGCATTGCAGTATACCGGAAAATGGTTCGCTGGTTACGAGTAATTCTTCAATTCAATTTTTCCAGTTGCATAATGTGTATTGATCTATGTGGGCGAATATGTTTGAACTGGTTTTTTTTTCAATGTTCTACTTCAACCCTTGTTTTAAATGTCTCTAGGCATAAATTTATATTCACATCCTTAAACTAGACCGGAATTGTACTGGAAAATGTGCTGCTCATCTGTTTGATTGATTTCAAATGCATGATTTGTCATGGTTTACCACACCCATGAACATTGGTTCTTGCTGTTAGGGGTTAAAATTAATCATTTTTTATTGGTTCAATAAAACATTACAACTTCCTTACAATATTAACCTCCTGACATGTTTAAACCTGTTTTAAATCTAATTTATTGAATTTTTCGGGCTTTATATAATAGCTAGAAATTTATTGGAAATATCTTAAGAATAACTTTGATTGAATAGTATGAGCACATTATTTAAAACATCTTTTCATATTTAATAACTACACATTCATGTGAATATCTACATGTACAAGGGTTACATGTGCTCCATATTTAAAATAGGGTTATAGTAGATGAGGTTGCTTATTATATGTATATTAATGCATCTGAGTACTAAGATGGGTTACCTAACATCATAGTTTGGTGACCACACCCTTTGAGCAGGTACAGTTACTTACATCTAGTACCTTTTTAGTCAAGCATCTGGAACATTTTGCTACTTATACAATTATGAGGCTGAAGAAAAGAAAAAAAAGGTGTTGCATAATCTTCTATTATTTTATTTGATGCCAACAAATGTTAACTTTGATTATTCTTTACAGTCCGACCAAAGGAGGCAGCAAACTGGATCTCATCACCAATGTCAAGTCCCAGATGACTGGCTGGTTGGGCTCTGGAATTCAGATCCCTGGGCTGAAGAAAACTGAAGCCCCACCCGCCGAGCCAGCTGAGGCACCACAGCCAGTTGAGCCTGAAGCAGAGCCCAAGCAAGAGGGCAAGGATGATGATGATAACTCGAGGTATAATAGGTACGAGGGATGGGCAGATAAATGAGTTTGTGTTTTGTTAACCACTTTCTTGCTTTGGTGTAGTTCTTCTGGAGTTTTTGGACTTTGGAAGATTATTGCAACTCTTTGGTTTGAAGATGAAGCTCTAACTAAAAATTTTTAGATATTTGGAAATATTCAGGATCTTGAAATATGGTGGGTGTAAGTAAGTGTGGTCTCTTGATACATAAGCCATGGCTACCACCCATTTTTAGTGTTCCACTGAAAACCAGCTTTCACGCAAAACTGAAAATCATAACTGTAATTTTACATAATCAGTTTCACCCAAAAACCATTTTGGTTTAATTTTATAATAATAATTAACTGTTTTAATTAATTTGTATATCAGGTAAAATTGAGAAATTATAATTTTACTCTGAAATTTGATGTGCTCATTTGCTCAATAACAAATTATTCAATCAGATTGTATCATTAAAATGAAACATTTGATAAGAAATAATTTAAGATAGGACTAAAATATCTGATTAAATCATGCTGTTAGTCCCAACACATATTAATAAGATACTTATTAAATTTAACTAACAAGCCATATCATTTATACACAACAAAGAACAAACTATGTTAAATATTTAAAGAAGGTATATATTTTCTGTTACATGAGTCCAAATTCTCTAGAAGTGTTACATCATGCTGTAATGCAGTTAAATACTATAAAATACATGTTTTTAAATTATATTTTGCCAAAATATTTACTTTAAATTTCACACGCTTTTGCAAATTGTCAGTGTTAATCTGAATTACTTTTCACAATTTAATAGTTTAGTTCTGATTGGAATGCTTTTTTTAAAATAAATATTTTGATTATCAGCTTACAGCATTTGATTTTATCATTAATAAATCATTCTAAATTAGTATTGTATATAATTGGATATAATTTTTTAAATGAAATAATTATTTGTCTTTAAAATTTTTTTCTTAACTTCACATGTTCTTCTCATCTAAAAACTATTGACTATTTTTGAAAACAATATAAGTGTAATGTATCACTAAGTGAAATATAAGTCTTATATTTTCTTAAACCCATGCTCCAATAATTCTACCATTTTTGTCAAATTTTATTGATGGAAATAAAAAAGATTATTATTTCATTTTCCTAACAGGTCAAATTAAATAATATTATGAATGGATAAGGTTACTTAAACAGATACATTAAAAGAGAATTATATAAAATAAATAATAATAAATAAATAATTCATCAATCATGTTTTAATTACATTTTTAACATGTCCAGTAACCAGTGACAGTAACTGGTGTTTGATATGTACTTTTTGAATAACTTCTTTGACAGAAATGGTACAACCAGACAATATTACCTAGATTCACTCTGAAGTCTATGATAAACTCATTTATTCTGCTCAGACCCCATTTTTTCATTATTTATGCGTTTTAATGTAAATATTTTTACTCTTGTTTCGTTGTGACTTAGTTTGTATTTAGCCATGAATAATTTAGAATTTAACAACTTTGTTATACTTGTCTCAACTGAAATACTTTGGGCCCCTGCCCGAACACAGAAGACACAGTCTACGGAAATTACAGTGCTACCATATGTTATAACACAGTGTGATAAGGCAAATTTTAGATCATATCACAACCATAAACAGGCGTAGGTGCGTGCGAGCTCAAGGCTACATTTCTAATTCCAAAATACGATAAACGTTTAATTTTGATGTAATTTATAAAAGGATTAAAACAATCTCTATAAACGGACCTTTAATTGCGACGCACCCTCACGCCCCGTCGGTTTTGAATGTAAGAAATATTTAATGCTTTTAAAACTGAACTCGTTTTCTCTTTTACGTCACGATACAAAAACATTTTTCTTTTAAAATCTGAATACGAAGCAAAATTTACTTTTATAAAAATGTCTTTGTTGTTTAATAGCTCGTTTACGTAATTTCCACATACCGTTTCAACCCTTTTACTTTTTAGGGGTTGATTTAAACAGTAGTGTGTCGTTTCCGTTTGAAACTATTTTTATCAAGAGCAATTTTCATTTCGCCATGGTAATGTAATAGAAAATATTCGAAGAGCTCTTATGATTGTAATTATATGGTATTAATTAACTGAGTTTCTCATTTTTAGAAATGAAATTGGATAAAGAGCTGTTCTTGTGAAATCATAAAACAGTCCCTTTGTGTGTTGCTTCGTTTGTACGTCGAAGTTTGGTTTGTCCAGGTGAACTGAACAAGTCGACTCCGACCTTGTTCTCTTCCGATCACTGTTACACCTTGACGCGATGCGTATCTATATGTTCGTAAAATGGCGATTTTTAAAGCTACATAAGTAATAAGTTTGAAAGGATATTGATTATACAATTCAATAAAAAGAGTAATTTTTAAAAATGTTGGTTTTGGATTTTTACAAAAGTTAAATAGTTGAATAGAACTTTTGAACTATATTTGTCTAAAAGAAGTTGTCAGCAGCTAATCGCCGCTAGCATCTATCGGATACTATGACCCCTGGGTATCTAAAGATGTTTAGCTTCCGAAGCGCACCAACTTTATTAAAGATGTCTCCTTGTATGTTTAGCGAATTCAGAACATGATCTCGTTCCTGTAATTTCGTGTGTCCGACCTCACATCTGTCACTGTCAGCGCGCCGTGCGCAAAGTTACAATGCTTACTTACCGTCATGAAAAAGTCTCGAAGTCTCCAGCTATTACATTTCTCAGACGATGCTTAAATAAATAATGTCTTCATGTCTATGGTACTTTTGAATGTTATCGTCTCTATAATTATTTTGTAAAGCGAATCCTTTTTCAAGGTTACATAACTTACTCCAGAAAGACGTGATCGTGTTCTTAAAATATTCCTTTGTAAAATAATTATTATGTAACATTATTTAAAAGGAGTTTCAATAGTAGAACGAGCAATAGTTTTTTCGATTCGCCAAAAGCAAAAACATTTGATACAAAAATTCATGTCACGTTTGTAAGGCTTCAGCACAGTTTTAAATGAAATTTTGAAAGCTACGGATTCAGTTGATCTCACTCGGCTCATTTTAATTAATTATTCTATAAGCCGTCCGCAACATGCTCCGGGTAAATGCGGCTATCCCATGGGATTTCACGCATTAATGGTTGCTTATGTCGAATAATTTTACTGTGTCCTCCTCTTCAAAAAGAGAAGATTTTGGACAGAGTTCCCATATTATCCTCTTGGAGTTTGTTGAATGTTTAAAAAAAAATTATGTAGCATATTTTATACTAACCAGAAACATTAAAAATATTTTTTGTATTTCCAACTTCAAAGCTGACAAGTCCCGTACAAGCTGAAACCCCTTAATTTACCTCTTCAAAGGTCGTGCTTAAAAGTTCGTCTGAAAATCGCTTCTCAGTGGGTTCTTAATTCGTAAACGGAACTCATTGTTCATATTTAAAGTTTTAACAGGTTTAGGTATTGCGATGATCCGTGCAATAAGTCATGTTGTAGTAGCCATAAAATAGGCAACTTACTGGCTGATTGAACACAAGTTGAAACCACTGAATCTAGAAAAACGAACTTTGATTGATTTGATTTGATTTGATTTGATTTGATTTGATTCTTTTTAATCCCCTTTAATCCTGTCAGGACGAAGAGTCATAAATTATTTATTATATTATTAAATTTTAATTATTTGTTAGGTATTTAAATTTTGTAACAATTAAATTTTACGCGAATGAAAAATGCGGCGATCAATTCATTCAAATAGAATTTTTAAGGATATTAATAAAAATTGAACTCATCGATGAGCTGACAAATTTCTTTCGGCTAACTTTCAGAACATTGGT
The DNA here is from genome assembly GCA_018245755.1 of Parelbella macleannani. Lineage (NCBI taxonomy): Eukaryota > Metazoa > Arthropoda > Insecta > Lepidoptera > Hesperiidae > Parelbella > Parelbella macleannani. The sequence continues at coordinate 7,835 of DWEE01001829.1, forward strand.
AAAATAGATGATATATTTTTTATTTGCCCATAGCAAAGAACAAAGGAAATTACTGCAAAGAAAAATAACTATATGTATTCGCAATCGCAATTGTTACTATAGAAATATCCACGGTCAAAAACAATGCATTATTTGTTACATACAGTACATAAATTTAAAAAAGGAAATTGCATTAACTCTCTGCTCTCTATTGAATTGTACTGGGACGGTAATTCGTTATGCTCTATAAAATACACAGGAGAGAAGTCTCGTTATTTATTCAATATATTCTTTGGAGTAAAATGTGGAACAAATATGGAAATTGTAGTTCGCGAACTGGCTAGGATTACAATTGAACACTTTGTAGAGTTGTACCAAGACTAGTTACAAAGGAAAATTGCGTAATATAGGAGTTTAAAATATACATAATAATTGAATATTAAAAAATCTTTAATTTCACGGTGTTCAATTCAGTGTGTTTTATTATCGTTTAACAATTTATCACTTATTGTAATGCTGAAAAAAAGTTTGGACTAAAATCTGCACAACTTACCAGCTCTCCAAAATCTGCCAGCCCGAGACTGGCCAGTTTGGCAGACAAGACTAAATCGTCTCTTTAAGTGAAGAGTTACGTGTCTAAAAGTATAATAACAGAAAAGTTGGTGATGATGAGGATGATTACGATGAAGGGTAGTTTAAAATACTTCAATAAAAAAATTATTTTGTTATGTGAATTTATTGAATCGTATCACTTAGAATTTTAGACGATATAATTTGTATTAAAGAAACTCATTAAGTACACGAAAAAAACGCTTATAGTATCTGTGTCTGTACGCTTTTGTCCATAGCTGTTTCAGATATTCTTTTTGGGAAATAACGAATTTATCAAATTTTTGCTCCAGTTGAAGCCAAATTCGGAAAATTTTAAGGTTTATTCATAAGGAGCGATAACGGAAGAGATTGGCATGTTATTGGATATACCTCAAATGTATTCAACCCCCACAGCGCTACCGGCGGCGCGGACAGCAGACCAGCCTCGACTGGTGGAACCCCCACTGAGGAGCAGGCCGGCGGTGTTGGCAATGGTGAGAATTTATTTATAGTAGTTCCATTAGTTAGCGCCTTCCTAGTAAATTCTTTAAATCAACTGTTTTGTTATCAATCCTATAGACAATCTTTAGTTTTTTGGTAGCCATTATCATTCCATTGTAAATTATCATTATAGTTTCATATCGTATTTCGCTTCTGGTTTTTTTATGGGAAAAGATAAGATAAAGGTAAATTTGAACGGAAGTAGATTACCAATCAATGTATTCCGCCACACTAGATTACTATTGGTGTTTTTCTATGTAATAACGATCATATCAAATGTTTACTGTAACGATGCCAATACTACTGCATGTAATGGTTTCACAATTTATTTTAATACGTATTATTAGAAGTAATAGAAAAAAGCTTTCTGAAAAAAAAATAGAGCTAATTTAGTATTATTGTATGCTATATATTTAAAAAGTCCATTGCTTCGAACTAATATCAAAGAAATAAAATTAATAGTGTATACACTTCAGTATGTAATACGGTCCTCTTACTTGCTCTAATCCAATATGGTGGGCGAAGGTAGCATCATTGGCAAATTCGTACATATGATGTACCTATGTATATGCAAATTACTGAGTATGACATAATTAAAATTTGTCTCTAGTTTCCTAGTTTTTATCTTTGATACTTTCTTAGAGTGAGTAGTAGTAGTGAGTATATAAATATGTTATATCTATATTTTGCAACATTATCGAGGGTTCTTGCAAAGTGGTTTCTTGAGTTATTCGTCCATTTTCATCGCCGTTTATATTGCCGAATATTGTATTAAAACTGTCATGGGCTTTGTTTATTATATTATTAATGTAATTAGATAGTTTTGTAGTTTATTAAGCTTTCATTTTAATTTAATTTTTGTAGGTGCTAGTTTTTTTTATAATTTTACATTCCAACAATTCCAGATACCCAGAGTAGAAAGTTGTTCTCGGTTGACGCTATTGAAGTTCCCGATATGCACGAGCGTTAGTATTTTTTTTTGTTAGTTCTTTGTTTTATTAAACTTGTCAAGATATTTCTGTCAATAGTTAAATGCATTTCATTTTATTTTGAAATTCATCAACTTTAAGTCTGACATTTTGATGATGATATAACGAATGTTTTGACAAGTTTGCATTTTGTTGTTTATTAATACGTTTTCCTTTTCTGTGTCTAATTTAATGTGCTTTTTGGTGTTACTTTTTTCATCGAGCATCTTGTTCCTACCCTAGAATCCGTAAGACTGTGACCAAAAAAAATTGTACCAGCTTTTAAAGAACACGGGACAGTCTGACTGATTTTATTAACACAAAATTCCAAGGGAAAAGAATTTAATGCCCTGTTTACCCTTTTTACACCCTTTTATATTTGCTCCTCGTTTCCTGTTACAGTCCTACGCGTTGCTGATTTTCTTTTTATATTCGTTCTTTGTGGCGTTTTCGTGTTTGAATTCAGTACTTTACAGCTTTCCTTTCCATCCTCATTCTCCCTTGTTGGTAGTTTTATGTATTTAGTTTTTGTTTTTTTTTTATTTTGACCACAGTAACTAAGTTAACTTTAGTCCTGTTTAGCTTTATTATATTTGTATTGAATTAATGTATCTATAATAAACCTACATAATAATGTTCTTTTTTATCCCTTTATGTTTCTTCTCTGTCTAATGATTTCCTTATATCACGTATTTTTCGTTCTATTTTTACCCGCTTTCATACATTCACTACCCTTTTCTTCTTTTGTATGTTCCATGGTATCATATTTATTGTTATGAAATTTCCCCATGTGACATGGCAGACGATACTGAAGATTTACTGGTAGAATGGTGGGTAGAAATGTGAAGAAAGTATAAAACTATTTTAAAATGTTTCTTTTGTAGAATAATCTTAGCCCGTGTAGAAAAATTTTGAACGCCATTTTTCATGAAAATAAAAGACGACCTGGCTTGGGAGCAGCGAAATATTGTTAGATACGAGTGCTTTATCGTAACCTGTGTGTGAGCTTTTTTTTTCGTTAAGACTACCATTAACGCATTGAGTGCTAGTGTAGTATATATTAATATCAACTACAATTTTAATCCACTCATGCTTAATTTATTGGCAACGGAATACAGAGATGCCTTTAAAGGAAATAAAGAGCCATTGCTATGACGCGCTTTGTGTGGACATACATATGTATATTCAATAACGTTCGTTGATTTAATATTTTCGCAACGTATTGAAATGCCGATCTGTGCAATATCAAAAGAGAAATCCGAAATACGAACTTATAAAGTTCCACCGAACCCGTTGAAATTGAATACACTATGCAGATAGGAGTCGGTTCGTCAATATGTAGATTAGTTCGGGTGGAAATTGAATTTGTTTAATCGCGATCCACTACATGTGTATCCAATTCAACATTGCCCGTCCGCCCGGTCCTCGCTTTACGCCATATGTTGCTTTCATTACTCGTAGCTGTAGTTTTTATTATTTTTGAACAGAATAATATTTTCCTCTCTATCAATTAAATTTGCTTATTGTTTCGAGTTTCATTGAATTCAGGGTTGTTTATACTCGGGTTTATCACTTTCAGAAGGAAACGGATATGATTATTATTTTTGTCAATGAGTTTGTGGAAAATAAGTTTTCAAAACTCGAAAATCAATTTTGTAGTAGTAAATAGATACAATTTTCATCGTAAGTATTAGGGAAATATTAAGAGTCTGACATTGATAAATTGACATATCATAATATATATCTACTATTTTACAAAACAAGTCATGACAATGATAAAAGATAATTTCAATTTCCAGTACCTCAGCAAGAAATAATTTGACAAATTTCAGTAGAACGTTAGGAGAGGCAGATATGCACATTTGGACCATTTTCGTTTTCATTTATTCTTCAGAGATCCTTTAGAACTCCTTTGTGTGTGTTTCAACTAGGTGTACCTAGGTCTAGGTATTAATAAACCTGCTAATGTGGTTTGCCAACACGCAATTGTATAATAATGATTGCTCAACAGTGACTACCAAGGCGGTAGCTGGAGCAAAATCTCTGGGCAATTTCCTGTACTCCGCGGTGAACAAGGCAGGCGCTAAGGTCAGCGAGGCTGGAGCCAAGATCAAGAAAACCGTCGAGGAAAACGTGAGTATAGTAGCTTGGATGAATGAGTCGGTAAAAGAACGAAAAGTTAACTGAAAGAAAGAATTACTTGGTCTGAAGTAATTCTTTGTAGGCGAAATGTTTTGTCTAGTTCTGTTAAGCGGGACGGAACGAACTAATGATGTATCTACGAGATGGATTTTGAATCTATAATTTAAGAATTAGGAATAAAATAAAAGCTTAATGCGGCTTACGACGTTTATTACAATATATTTGAACACTAATTTAATCTAACTCATTCATGAGTCATGTGTCGGAGAAGCTAGAGGAAATTTGAAATCTTGAAGAGTGTTGGATAAAGTCGTAGAAATATGATAATAATTTACTCTAATTTTTGTTTAGAATAACCTTTCATAATTCACAACTAAAATATTGTTATTTAAAAATTATAATTTGTTTAATAAATTAATTGTTAATGCAATGAACTGTGAGCATTGTACTTATTTTAACATCTACAGAAAAGTAAAAACAAAAATTACTTGTTTCGCG
>DWEE01001830.1:0-12512 GCA_018245755.1 Parelbella macleannani
ATAGGGAGGTCCTGGTTCCAAATCCCGTACCGGGTGCTATTGGATTTTTCTAATTGAGAATTTCTATTAGTGATTTGGAGTCTGGATCTGTGCCCAGTGTATGGCAATAACCTCACCACCTATTCCTTGGGATTTAAAACGTAACTGGTGAAACGTGGGCGTGTACTAAAATCCTCTACCTACCCTTCTGGTACTATATGCGTGATGTTACGTAAAGTTGATATAGAGAAGAAGTAGAGAAAGATAGACTTTATGAACCACATATATTGTAAATACATTAAATTCGTGCTATCAATGTGAAAGACATCATAAACGATGGTTCACGTTAGTACTGACTACAGAGATATAGAGACATAATATACTCTTTGACATAAACAACTCAGTAACATAGGTAATTAAAACATTAATAAAGTAAGGTCGAATTTTTTAACACTTGTCGGTCAGTATTTTCATTAGTATATACCTGAAACATACTGAATTTTGAAGTAATTTCATAACCCTTTTCACCCAGTCACACCGAAACATAAAAATCTATGTATCGTAAAAAACGTAAGTCTCAAGGAGAGTCAAAAGTCTCGGTAACCGGTGTGCGTAAATGAAAAAAGTTATAAATGTAGGATAGTCACTTCAGGTCTATAAGGATAGAGTTATTTGGAATTTAATACTCATTGCCTACCGCATAAGGGATCTAGCGTGAAGATATAACTGAAAAAAATCACAAAAAAAGTTAAATAAGATGCCTCCAAAATAATTACATGTTTGAATAAATATAACAATCCAAAATTTTCTCAAACCATTTAACATTTTGTTTTGATGAATTATCCTCACTTTTCATTTACATACACACGAGGAACAATAATTACTTATCGTGAACAAAATGAAAACGTTCCTGAAAACCATTACAGAGAGTGTAACGTTTCTTGTGTGTACCTAATTAGTTGTGGTTACGAACTGCGGACAGACCGGCGTTATATAATTATGTTTCTAATTCTAGGAGGAGACGTGTTTCCAATAGTGGGACTGTAAATGAGTTGATGATGATGATAATGACGATGTTGATGATGATAATGATGGCGGTGTTGATACCGACGATGGTGATGATGATAATGTTAATGATGTTAATGAAGATGATGGTGTTAATGATCCTGATAATTTGCGCGTGGCCGTCCTCCCAACCAATATCATAGTTGACTACTAAGTTGCACTAGATGAGCGCTTTTAAAAACATATGTATTTAAAACATTTTAATGTTAACTCGTTTTCGCCTGCGGCATACAATATGGGGCTGAAGTGTGAAAAGATAATGAAAAACGTTTGTCGGTTTGGTTTAAAAAAGAATTTGAGAACGTTTTTTCTTACAATCGTTTCAAATAAACTTATGCAAATATTTTTAATGCATTCTTAAGTTCTTATTTATTTATTAAGGTTAGCCAACAAAATATGCATTTCCATAACATAGTCATTTACATACATCATCATCATCATCATCATCAGCCAATCTCAGTCCACTGCTGCACATATGCCTCCCCCAATGAGCGCCCATTTACATATATAATACTTAAATATTGCTTTAGTTTTTAAGTAAAACAATACTTTTTATTGTCAATAAACAAATAGGTCAGATACTGGCCGATAGTGTCGTCAGAAATCTTCGAAACAGAAGTATGCAAAAAAAGTTATGAATGCAGATGTTTGTGAGATGGAAGATTTTTATTAATCGGTGCTGTATGTTAAGGTACCTCATTAAGAATTAGGCGTAATATACCCAATATAACTAATTAATAATTTTGGATTTTCTAATTATTTGAAAATACCTTCGCTTTAAAATTAACCTGTCCACTACATTGTCTTTATGAGGTCATCACTAAAAGGGCAAAGTGATTCTACCTCCAGTTTCATAAGTTTTTTTTTCATTGTTTCAAAATGCCAAATGTGACCCAGAAACCTATTTCATTTCATTTTTCATTTCGGTGCCTGAATACATAATTCAACTGTTCCGACATGCAGTACCTCGGAGTGTGTTTATGACATTTTTTATATTCTACGCACTTGTGACGTCTGTAAGAGAAATGGTTTTCTTTTACACAATGTGCAATATTCTTGTAATCTTATGTGATCTAGCATATACGTGATTATATACTTTTGTTTATATGTATAACTGTATATATTGCGTCATAGTGATGATGCGACATATTGATAATGCGTCATATTAATATTGGGTCATCATCTTTTAAACTACGTGAATGATATCCAAAAAATGTTTTAAATACATTCTGTTTACTATAAAATTTACTTTGTGCTGTAGTAAGTTTAAAAAATAGCACTCACTTTTTACTGAAACGAAAAATCCATCTTGCAGTCGATACTTCGACTATTCATTTTAGTCCCTTATTTATAACTGCATAAATTCTATTTATAATTTAACCTTATTTAACCTAGTGTCTAACCATTTAACTGGAACGCAAAAAACCATATTGCGATCGAATCTTCGATTATACATTCAATTAATTTCGTTATCAAAATGATTCCTTGCATAAATTCCATTGAATATAACTATTAATACATTTATTCTTTTCACAGAAACGATTGCGCCGTGTTTCTGCCTGAACAGTTTAATTGCAGTGAGATAAGAAAAGCGTTCACAAAACAAAATGGCCGAGGTGAGTCATACGTAGTTTTTTATTCATATAGCAACATTGCCGTTTATTTTTTAAGGTTATGTCGATATAAAAATGCGTCAAAAACGGTTTTAATGTACTCGGTGTTTTATTTTACCATGAAAGAAAAACAGAAATTATAATGAAGGAATGGGTTATACTTATAAAAAATTTATTTACAAGGCTGCAGAAAAAGATCGTATAATATCTTTGTAGAGATCTCTTTCAATTCCATTTACTTTACTTTGAATTTGTACACAAATAACTAATGAAATAAATAAACAAAAATTATACAATAATAGATATATAAAAATGTTACACAGTAAAAGAAATCTGACTCCAGCTCGTATATTGTATTACTTAGGTAGGTACATATAGCACCGTGAACCGTACGTAACAAATTTCCTTTGAAAAAGTAAAACGAACAAAACCAACGACTGAAAGTTGCTCTTTTATCGCTAAAGCAGGCTAGATCCGCCGTCATAAAAATACTAGACGGCAAACAGTATAAAAGGCTCCGGAGTCCAGACTCTAGAGATATAGCTCTTGGGCGGTAATAAGACAGGCAATAAATATAAAGGTTAGCTGCACGGTATTAAGAATTCGGTTATAAGAGCTCAGCTGAAGCGTAAAAACTGATTAGCGTAACCATTACGAAATAGTTAACTTACGTTTATATAACAACAGAGAGGAAATATACTAATGTTTCAACAACATCAGCTTGTTTAAACGTAAGTAATATGACCCACTTTCGTCAACTTTCAAAAATCAGACGAATTATAACTGGCTGCATGCAAATAATTGTGTAGTGCTTATGAAACAAACATTCTACAATTCATTCTAATTACAAATGTATTTATTATTTACCGCATGTCAATACAGTTTTGAAGTTTGATACTATTTTTTTTTCGTATCTTCCAATAATCTTTTTTAAACTTTGTCAGATTCCAAGAGAATTAGTCATATTTTTTCAATTTCATTTCCGAAGTAAATACTATAGGTTTCAAACGGCCAGTAATACACAATGTACAGCGCCGTAAAGCTATGAAAAGCACGAATTGTGTGATATTATTTCAATATCTCTTGTTCTTGAATATCTTGTTATTTTGAATATCGAATACCGAAATTGAGGTCCTCTGAGAACAATATTAGTAAAGATTGATAGAATATATTAGTAGACGCGAATCTTATATCAAACCATAATGGATTTAATGATGTAATTTCGATACTGTAAATAATATAGTGAGTCTAAGTATGTACGTTTTAGGAATCCAACAGGGCCACCTGGTTGAAAGTTAGGCAGAGCATGTTTTAATTACCATAAAGCATATTACTATTGACCAATAAAACGTGTATATTTATATTCCTAAGCACGTACTCGTAGAAAAAATTTAAAACCCATAAGCAGATATACCACTCGTGTTCATTTAATTAATATTTGTAAATACTGAATGGGCATTGAACCCAAAACGCTCAGCTTAATAACTAATTATTACGCCAACAGGTTAATCATAACATTAATAAGAAACCGTACGGGGTAAATCGTCGAAACAACAAAATGCCTAAAATGAGTAATCCTCAATACGATCGTAATAAGGAATAATAATATGTCCTACTGAGAATTCATATTTAAGATAAGAAGTGTGTCTTATACGATACTCTCTTATCTTTTTCAAAACACATGAAATCCTATGATCAGCAGCAAACTTTCAATGACGGGCAGTTTATTTCTAGTATTATTTAAAGGAGCTTTATAAAGAGTGATAAATGTGGAAGAACATAAGCTCTGTAAGAATAGAGGTATTTGGTCTGCCGTGATCACATTAGAGCGATTTCATTTCCGTTTCGTCTTAATTCAATCGCTCCTCTTATGACCGTGCTGCCGCCTTAAGACGCTTCTGTGGCACAGCATAACTGACTCAGTCGCGGAGCCAGATGATATGAGTTTAAAACACTTTCTAAATACGCCATTTATCGTGAGTTTTATGATTTTATACAATTCTCCTTCTACTTTGTTTTAATTTTGCTCTATCATGCAAGCAATTGAAAGTTTAATCACTAGTATGTAGGTACTATTTTCAATACTATTATTATTATATCGGCGAGGTAGGTGCCGTACGAGATAAGCAGAGAGCATACATCCAAATAACTCTGTCATACACCGGTCACAAAAATGTAGACTTCGTTTATTACGTACCTCTCTGAGATTTATCTTATGTGTTTAACAATTTTATTGCGGGGAAATGTTTTGGCGTTGTATTTGTAAAATGTTATTGTATGGTGTTAAAATATGATCGGCTCGTTACGAGTTCGGTTTAAGTTAAACTTGATTAAAGAACATGATAAATTACTTAAAAGTCTTCAGCGGGAACAATCTCAGGATAAGTTATCAAAGTTTATGATAACATTACGACCGTTTACTTGACTGTTGATTTCGGTCGAATCAACGCTTGCGATTTATCTTTTTTGTAAAGTCAATATCATGTAATGTGGAATAAGAATACAAACAGAAATTTTGTTGAACAAACATAATTAAATCCTATATATTCCTATTACTAAATGGGCATACAATAATAAAGTTATTATTGAAATAAACTCATGATTAAGAGTATTTTAATTTCCTGTTCATTCTGTTTATTGTTCCACTGTAGGTCTCTTGTCATAATGAGAATGGTTACTGCAGTCTGCGAAGCTGGCTAAGTGTGGGTTGGCAGACTTATCACGTATTAGAGAACATGAACTCTAAGTTTGTTCTAGTGCAAGGTTTCCTCGCGATGTTTCTCTTTACAGTTAATGTAAGTGATATTTTAAAAATTAAAATATCACTTTCGTAAAATGGTGCGCGCTTGGACTTAAACATAAGACCCGCGTAGTGGTAGGCTGTATTTTAAATCACTAAGATATCTCTGCCCTTTATTTTCGGTTACATTGAGATAATTAACGTTATTAAACATTTATTAGAAACGTTGAGATAGTAATTTTAAAGTCGTCTTTAATTCTCTTGAGCCAGTGTTATAATTTTGTAAGAACAGATTGGTAACTCCAAATCTATTCTAATTACCTTCGTGAATTGGAATTGTAGAGGTAGGAAAATTTGGGATTATCAAGAAAAGAAAGAAAAAAAGAGAGGGAATGATAGAAAGAAAAAAAAGACTAAAAGAATATTATTTAAATTAAATTGAAGAAACAACTATTAAAAGTGTTACAAACGAAAAATAAAAAGGGCTGACGCAATAATAACAAATAATAACTAGAATCAAAACAAAGAAATATTTGCATGTGTATAAGATGCGGGATGCGGTATAGATGCGGGATGCCGAAGACAGGGCGCGATGGCGCTCATTGGGGAACGCCTATGTCCAGCAGTGGACTAAGATAGGCTGATGATGTGTGTGATGTGTGATAAAAACACAAGACAATCGTGATAAAAACGGATTTTAAAAATACTGTACTGCAGTATGACCACGAAACGGATGCTCCCCCAGCTTTAATATGTAAATATCTGCTATTGCCATTATAATTTTATACCTAATAACTTTTAATTTTTTATCATTTAAACACTAATCTATTGCTTAAGATCTTAAGATTGTCTCATTGGTCTAGTAGCTGCAAAGCGCAACTGCTGATTGAGAGGTTCTAAATTCGAATCCCGAGTTGGGTTTATAAATATTGGATTTTCTAAATTGGATTTTTTAGACTTAGAATTTCTAGTAGAAATTTCTAGCAGTGGCTCGGACTCTACTTATATGCCCGGTCTATAGCTAAGATTCACCACTTATTCTATCATATGGGACTTAACAAAAACTGGTGTAACGTGGGGGTTCATTAGATTACCCTCCTCCGATTACCCCTTCGGGTACTTCAAGCGTGACGTTGCGTCTTTTTAGACATCACTAGAAGCAAGGGACAAATGAAACAACGAGGAATATAAAACTGTACAAGTGCCCCACATAACATCAGTAAAGTAGTAATAAATAATTTTCCTTTAATATTTATTTGTTTCAATTTGATTAAAATAAATAAGAATAAAATCTAGATGTTATAAGGATGCTTCCACACAAAAGAAAACATTGTTTTATATCACATTCTATAACTACGTAACATTACTGCTGTATCTCCGCAAAGGGGTAGGCAAATAAATGTAGTACACCCCAACATTTGACCGGTTACATTAACGTCCCACCGTGGAACAGCCGGCCATCTACCATATTTAATATCCATATTAACATTAAAATTCATACTGTATATGATAAGTTAATGCAAAGGTATGAAACAAATTCCCTCATATACCCGGTCGGCCCTTGAAGGGATGACTGTTAGTAGCAAATTTTCATAAGCTTCGCCGTGTTTCATAAGGCTTAACGTAAGCAGCCGCTGAGAATTAAGGGTCGGTCGATCCCGCGGGATTCCTGAGAGCAGCCCGCTCCCTAGAAGGAAGCGCTGTTATACTGTCGCACTGGCTTATAACCATCGTTATATGTATAACTGTCTTATGGAAAGGCATCGGAGACTACTCGTGATTTGTTTATTCACTCAGGAAACATTTACATATATGATATATTGTGTAATAAAGTTGTATTTAATACATATATTATTGGGTTCGTCAAAGTTGCTACATCGAGAAGAAATTAACACGTTCATTATCGGCCTGCCTAAGTCCCCTGCTGGATAAACCTCACCTGAGGGGTTTTTGGCCATAACTCCGACGCTGAATATTTGAGCTGGAGTCGGGAATTTTTTTCTTTTTCCGCCCCGACACGGATACATGGCATAAATACTTCTGCGAAATAAAAATCTTTCAATGGAAAGGTATTTTGCTTTGTTAATGACGTTACAATATAAATATTATGATCTTGAAATTCCCGCATATATCTGCCTATGTATATATTTTTATATCTATCTAAACATTATATATATCGGCCTAACTATTTTAATATTGTACAGCCGCATTTTGCCCGCGACCCTCGGCCGGTCAGCGCCATTTTTCAGCCAGCTAAAGCATTGTTATATTGTTCATGTACATAGCTTAGTAGTTTTAAAAGCTTTTTGAAGATATAAAGCTATACGAGTATACTCCCTCCCCCATCTTGAGTTGCGTGTTCTATATATATATATCTAGATAATGTGTTAATTCTTCATTTAGCCCGAAATCCAAAACCGTTGTCCGACACGCTGATCTATGTTCCAAACATCACTGTCTACTTCGTAAGAGACTTGGCATGATGATCTAATATCTAATAACTAGTGGCCCAGTAGCGATCGAAATTCGATCGTAAATCATAAAAAAATCAGTTTGACCGTTGTCTAGATTCTGATGTCAAAGACTACGCTTATAAAGCGTAAAGTTTTTGATTCACGTATTAATATATAGATAATCTTATTTTAGTATGTTGTTAATTAACATGTTACACAAGACATTTATTTAGAATACAATGTCTTAAAATTATTATTCATATGTATTTTTAAACATTGTAATATAAGCCAAGTATAAAACGAGACCAAATAAGAAGTCAGTATGATTGATTTATTAATAAATAAATAACTGTACGAGTGTACAGCAACATACATTTTAAATTACACAGCAATGAAATATAATCTTTACGACTATTACTGAAGAACGGTCCCACGTATTGTTAGCCAGAAATAATATTACCACGCGCGAATCACTAAATGGGTTTCTTCTGGCCACCGAGGAGGGAATATATTGCGATTTGCTCCTTCATTTTCTCGCAAGGTATTTTATTGCTTTGGGTTCTCTCATAAATTCCGTACTCACTCAGAGAGAAAAATAAGGCTGGTCGGGGTCAGGGCAAATTGTTGCGAAAAATCCCTTATTACAGTATTTTTATAGAGACAAGGGCGTTCGGGAGTAGATGCTATGAGTATTTTACTCCTATTAATTTTATTTGGAACTCATCGAGAGAGGAAAAGTTTGGTGGAAAAAAAGTATCTGCAGACCAGCATTTGGATAGCGAGACGGATTAGAATTTAACCCGCTCATTGTGAGAGCAAATCCGTGTTCAATAGTGGATGGATAAGAACGTTGATGTTGAGGGTTATAATGAAAGTGAAAATGGAAAAATCAATGCTAAACTATGACTATTAAGACTCACTGAAATTTCTCCAGTTGGCTAACTGTCGGTACCAGTAAACATTGTAAATATGAAACGTTTTATGTAGTATATAGTATATTATGGGCGCCAGGATAGATGAACACACGCGCGGTCTCAAACACAGAAACCAAATTCCAGAAAATTCAAACAAACTTATTCAGTCATATTTGAAATAAGCCAAAGTAAACAAAAGTAAATAAGGCCTCAATCCTGCTCATTTTCGAGAGGCCGCCTGTGTTCAGTGATGATGTTGACAAAAAAGTGCATGATTAAGAGTTCGATTGTCATAAACACCAAACGGTACAGCAAACTGGTATAAATTCCTCACAAAACTGCCGCTGGTGTTATAGTCTAATCTTAATTGATGAAACATAACACATACTGCACAATAATAAGTCTGTGATCAAAAATGTTTTCTCTCACAGCTTTCACTAATTCGGAATCAGATCACTTGTACCATTTGGCAGATCCCCGATCGATAGGGATGAATATAAATGGCTTAGACCCGTTACCGAAAGTATGATTTGTGTGGGAGTCACATACGAGCAGGCGGATTCGAGCGATGGCCTAGAAACAGTAGATCGCCTGACGAATTTTTCATTCGCAGCTGGACCGTGCAGTTGCATAGCAAAGTACCTCGAAATACGACTTCACTAAATAATGCAATTGCTTTTTTGTTCTTTGTTTCTCCTGTCTACGTTTATATTTTATAACATCGCTACCAGGTTTCTTAAGGGGTAGGCTACTTAATATCTCCATCCTTACAAATCTTGTGTGCTTTTTTGTTTATATTTACTAAATCTGTGAATTTGAAATGTTTAGATACGTTTCAGGTAATATTAGGTTGTCGGCCTCTTGAAATGAAACATCCGTTATTGTGATATACAGGTAAGTAGATGTTACACAGATTGGATTCTCTATAGCGCGGCCACAATTAGCATGCAATTTGTGTTACATGATTGAATGAAAGTTATCTTTCATCTGTTACAATGCTAATTACATAAACAATTCAATTATTGTAACCAAGGCATTACTTTCATTAATTGAATTAATTAATTGCTGATATTTAGGAGTATAAAAGTAATTTGGCACAATGTTCATTAATACAAATTCGATTAGGTAACAATTCAATTTGTCGCTGGGACACAGTATCTGATGAAGGTAGGCTGCTACAAAAAAGTTGACGAAAACAAATTACCTATCAACTCATTTTGTTCCCAATAAAGCGAAAATACAACCTTCGTAACGAACCCCAAATCAAATTGACGAGTCCAGGGTCCAATTTTTGGGGCTCATTCAGAAAATAATCTAGTGCGGTTACTTCACCAAAAGGAAACTTTGGAAATTGGAATAGTTCACAGAATATTTCCCCTGCTAACATCCATCTCTGTGGTGGTGGGTGTCGCTGGGGTGGAGGGTGGAGAGACGTTTTTTTTATTTTCATACGTCAAAAGCTCGTTTTGTAAAGAATCTATGACGCTTTTCCGAACACGGTTGGAGCGATACAAGTTTTTTCGACTGGATTTTTTAAAACAGTCAAATAGGCTTTTCTCTTCACATGCATGCATAAGACAACTTTCACGTATATTGCGTATAATTTTTCTTTATTCTATTAAAACGTATTTTCATTATTTTTTCGTGTGTTTATAAAACCATAGAGAAATATATTATTTTATTAAATCCAAATTAATTTCAAGTGACTGCCTCGTTGGCCGAGTGGTTGCAGATGTGACTGCTGATCTTTGGTTTAAATTCCGGGTCAGATATCTTCGGGTCAGATCAGGTACTATCGAATTTTTATATTTCGGAATTTCTAGTAATGGCTCGGAATCTGGATCTGTGCCCGGTATCTGGCAATAGGTTCACGCTTTTTTGATGGGGCGTAGAATTTTACAGATGGATCGTAAGACTGTTCTACATTACTCTGCCTACCCCTTCTGGGAATATAGTTGTACGGTTGTCCTTCACTCCATTTTTATATTTTTATATTTTACAATTATTGCTTTTTCATTAATTCCAGAGTCTTTCTATTGCATTATCGTATTATTTTTCGTAAATGGAAATAAATGTTCGACAAAATTCCATGTATTTTATTGGCAACGGAAAACGCAGCCCATTCGGAATCAAGCAATTCCATTGTTGTTTTGTGATAGCAAAGGCTATCGGGAATCCATTTATCTCGGCAATTCTACGTGGGTGTAATTTTTTTGCGCTATTGCGCGATTTACGATGTTATAAATTGTGAACGAATGCGAATAGTAAAACGGAATGCCGAGTGAAATTTTCACAGAGACCTAAATATCTGCATATGATATATTCCTTTTATAGTACCTACAGCCACGCTTCCCCCGATGACTTAGTTTTATTGCGCATCTTCCTTCTCGTAAAGTATATCCCGTTTTACGTATAATTTAGATATGAAAAAATTTCATGCTTTTCGTGCTTCTATATACATTTATGACGAATAAGACAGATCTATAACGATAGGAATATTGGGAACTCACAACTTTGGTGTGACGATATGTAATATCTGCTACAATACGTTTTGAACATATATATATTGTATGTAGGTATGTATGTCGTAAATGTGTATTGAATATGTGTATCCATTTATCGCTGTTGTATTTTGTTGAAAGATGTATAATTAAATGCGGTGAAAACAAGTTGTAAATTGAAAATTTTCAACTCCGGTGCCGAGTACATTGAGCCGGGTAGGACGAGTCATTTTTAAATGGAATCATTGAAAAGGCGAGCTGTTGCGGCCGCACAGCGCCCGAGCGAACAATACTATTACTTAACGCAACTGTAAGAAACAGTTTTAAAGCCCATTTCGGTAAGAAACAGTTTTAAAGCCCATTTCGGGTCTTTTGTAGTTGGAGTTTCTGAAAATCCCACAATTAATTTCACTATAGTGTATTATGTGCAACGAGCCTAAAATTTTACAATGAAAATTGGATTATAGGAGACAATGTATTTCACGAGCTGCGATACACCGGGCCTTTGGTTCAGTGGCTAGTGAACTTGACTGGCGAATTGGGGTTGCGGATTGGATTCCCAGCCGGTACAAAATATTTGTTAGAGATCTCTGAAACCAGCGTGCAGCGTGAAACCACGAAGAGATTGATGAGTGTGGAAGAAGCACGGCAGGTCTGCAAGGACAGGCATATTGAGCACTCCGTGCTCTCTGCCTACCGCGTAAGGGTTCTAACGTGAAGATATGTATGTCATCATCATCGTCATCATCATTTTATTGGACATGAAAAAAATTTTAAAAAAGAACAAAATTATACCAGTCAGAAGATATGAATGTATTAATGTACAAATAGTTGTGACGGGCACAAGTACCAATTGGTTCCGTGGCTGGATGTATAAAATATGCATTTGAATCTTATTTATTACGTATCCGGCTACAATAGCACGTATATTGATTACTTTTGATCAAATGGCCTAATGTTAAGATGTCCCAAGATTTAGGTACTAGACTTTAATAAGGGATAACAGTTACTTTCCCTTAGAACATGGTACATTAGGTAACAATGTGTCCAAACCAGGTGAAAGTGAACATATACCTACATAAGATATTTTACTTATACAGCATTCAATTTTTCAGTTCTGTCGTGTGAACTGGCCACGTCATACAAGCCACTCGGACGTCTGAAGCGTTCTGGTAAGGTTTAATTTTTGTTTTTGCTCTTCATAAAACCAGCATATAACACACAAAAATCAACAAAGCACTTTCGTT
>DWEE01001831.1:0-12510 GCA_018245755.1 Parelbella macleannani
GGTGTGTAGTGCATTCCAATAGAAAAATTCCGGGCGAGACACGGCAGACCAATTATTTTTGTGATACCTGTCTAGAAAAGCCAAGATTGCATATTGGCAATTGCTTCGAGAGGTAATCACACTTTGGACGATTATAGAATGTAATAATTTTCTAATTTTTTACTTTTATAAATATCATTACATTTGTATTCATAAAGATTTAAAAAAATTATAACATACAACGATGACTATTCTTTTAATGCGAATATCAAACTTACATGTGAATATGATCTTTTGACTAAAATCGCTTCGAGTCGCTGATAATACGAATGAAAAAAACTTCGAGTGCATAGGGTTAAACATGAAGCTAATTATAATATGTCATTTTAATATTTGTAAACTTACCTTATTAAATTCACTATGTTACCAAATTCTTTTAAAATTGTAAGATTGTCAAACGTTAGTTCACAATTATTCATATTGGTATCTTGTTGATTATCGCAATTCTCATCCATTTTTATTGAAATAAGATGTAAGTAAAATAAGAAAAAGTCTAGATTAAACTTTGCTTTCACGGCTTATAGTACAAGTTCAGTTATATTTAAATAGACGTAACGAACAATAATGTCAAAACTTCAACGTTTTTTAATCTATTTAAATATCAATTTCCTTAAGCTTGGATATTGGTATTTTGAACAAATAGCATTTTAAAGTTTGCAATCAATAAACAAAAATTAAAATAAATCGACAACAAAGAAATATTAAAAACAATAACGATAATATATATCATTATAATTATTTCTTTGCTGTCGATTTTTGTTTTTTAAGTTCTTTTTAGTGCTCTTTTTTCAATCAATTTCTTCAAAGTCGTTTCTTTTTTTTGTTAATTATTTTGTTTATATTCTGTATGTACTTCTTTAAAGATATAGTAGTAAATTATTGACAAAATTCGAGTCTATAAATTTTTTTTCCCTTTAATTCTTTCTTTCCTATGAGTGGTACCTATTTCTCTTCAAATATAATGTGCAAACGAGAAGTATACTTTCCAAACAAAAATAGAACTTTCTCAATCGGTTCATAAATTACGAATTTATAACGTATCAAACATAAAAAATGTGAGCTAATGAGAATCTTTTCCCTTTGGTAAGTTGGCTATAAATCTATCTACAAATATCTAATATTTATGTATAAGCTTACTAGTCGCTCAACAGCCATCGAAATTCGACCATAAATCATATAAAAATCAGTTCGAGCGTTGTCTAAGTTTTATTGTCAAAGACTACATAAAAAAATTTTCCTCTGTGTTACTGACAATTTTAGTTGACGTCATAGTAACATCGCATATCTGACATCAACGATGGGAACGTAAATAATAAATGGTTTATTTAATTCAGTTTCTGGTATTTGTAATACATATTACACAACATTAAAATATTAATGTTGTGTAATATGTAAAACAATGTGATCACAGTGTACTCGCGGTTTCTCTTTGTTCGGTTACTCACATACTCGCCCTCACAAATTTACGTAGGTGCAAGCAACATCGCCGATCCGACGTTCTAAATCTAAAAAATCTATTATCCATTTGACCACAGACTTTAACCATAAACGATAAAGTAGGTAGTAGGAAGTAGTATGCTTGACATTTTGTGACACTACAGTCAAATAATATTTAATCAGGTGTCTGACTCTAATCACATACATTAGAGGATAACTAAGTGCCAAATATTTAAATCTAAAATAATGTTAAGTTGGGAAAATCATAATTTATAAAGCGTTGCATGTTTAATAATTAATAGAATTATCCTCCTTATTTACACAGTAGTGTTTCATTTGTATATATAAGTTTCTTTGATGCACATTGGCTAATATGGGTTAGTTTTTGGTACAGGTACTTAATCTTTCCGAAAATGCTGTAATGAAAACAGTGTTCCAAAACAAAGATTACTTTACATAGCTCACATGATTAACTTTATCGTTCAGAGACTGGCATAAAATTACTAAGTAGTAAGGTGTTACTATATAACCTTTTTTTACCTTTGATCCGTCGATACACGTCTGTATAGTGTGCTATCTATGTGGGGGTGTCGTAGTGTGCGTCGCGTATTTGCGGTTAATTTAATATATTTTTTATTCATTATTCTTAAAAAATATTAAAGGTGTGTCATTTACAAGGCATCATTAATATTATAAAAAAAAGTCTGAAAAATGAAAAAAGATCACGCCTGTAATCCCCGAAGAGGTAGACAGAGGAGTATTGTACACTCCCACGTTTCACCAGTTACGTTTAAGTCCCATGGAATAGGTGGTGAGTCTATTGCCATACACCGGGCACAGTTCCAGACTCCGAGTCACTACTAGAAATTCTTAATTAGAAAAATCCAATAGCACCCGACCCCGGATTTGTCCCGGAGTTCGCGCTTGCAACCGCTCGATCAGCGAGGCAGCCATTAATGTTATAAAAGTAATATAAAAGAATATTTTTTTTAAAACTTCTGTTTCTAAATTCTGCAAGTTTACAAGTGTTATACTTTAATCCTGGAAGACTAGTTTATTCTCAGCACTCTTCTTATATCTTATATTGTCTATGAATGCAATCCCTAAAAATGTAAAGAATAATATACATTTAGGAATTATATACCTACCATTCTTGCCTACTGTTAGCTTTTACCATTCTTGTTTATAATAACTGTTAGCGATCTTTTATGTCTATATACCTCGGAACCTCAATACGGTATACGATATCTCCTATTTTTAATTAGTATGAGACGAATAAAGGGAGGCTGCGGGGGTTCTGCGTGGCTCGAACCGTTCAGTTAGTGATCCTAGGAAGGCCGAAGGTATATGTGGCAGCATATCGCCATGGGAACCATGAGGCGTGGGATGAGGCTTAATGCTTCTAGCGGGTATAGGTATGGTGTAAGGCAGGTATGGTAGAAGGTCACGGAGAATGTTGTAATCCTGTAAACGTAAGTAGAAACATAATCGGGTATTTCGATCAGGATACGGGGTGGCCTTTGAAGGTTTTCACCTGATATTAGAAAAGTAGATTTGTCTTTTAAAGAGGCATTCAAACTATGCGAGTACATTATTTAGACTTTTGATTCGCTATTGTACACCGTTGCCAATAAAACAAACAACATGGTGTTTATACAGTTTTATTATTTTTTTTTATTTTTCGGAGTAACATAAAAATAATAATAATAATAGTAAAAATTTTATTCATAACAATTGTTTAGGCAATTGTTTATCCGTGGCAGTGACTATGTTATAGCAGTCTTTGAGATCTTGGATGAATTTAAATGGTACTAGTCAAATTTATTGAACGCGGGTTTGTGTTTATGTAACATAGTCAAAGTCGTGACAGAAAAATGTACATAAAATGCCATCATTGGCATATATTGTAAAAAGTAACTTATTTAAAGTAGGTACAAAGTTCGATGTCTGGCCCTTAGAAAGCAGCAGCTGGAAAAACAAAATACTATGTCAAAACAAAATAATTAGTAGATATATGTAATTAGACTTTCATATCATGGTTCGATACATAAATGTGAAACGCAATAATCCATAACATTGTTCGGTATTGTTTTATTAAAATTATGAATTTTTTAATATTTAACGTTACAAAAACTGAAATGTATGTTTTATTGTGCAACAACGCATTCCATAGATTGATTCCAATATGGATATTTGTATACGTCAAGTAAATAATGCACTAACAAGTAGGTACAAGAAGTCTATTTCACAATGTCCTCAACTATTGAATAATTTACAATGAACCATTTGTATTAAATATAGAAAAAGCACCCAAGTTGAAACTTCATACTCTGAAAACGAAAATTAATATCCATGGATACGAGGTATGTTCTGATTTGTTATTATATGAAAAATGTAAAAAGTTACATAAACATGGAATTTTGTTTCAAATTGCATGAACTGCATAACGAAATGCACTTCGGCTCTCCCATGACATTGGAGAGCGTAAAATAAAGGCGCATGAACTGAAAGGTATATAGGCAAGTATGTATGATATAATAATTATATACAAATGCATTGTTAAGAAATAATGATTTGTTTCCGATTCACGCTGCTAGGTTATTTCGTAATGGATGAAAAAGAGAATAAAATAACAACAAGGGGAAATGTAACCCAAGTCTTTCTCAACTTCAAAACATTATATTTCTTCAAAAATCGAATGGTAATTGAAAAATAAAATTTTTTCTTGAGTATTTTTTCCGCACTAAAGGTTCTTCATACATCCAAAGGAGATAAAAGCATACTTAAACACCACATTCAAGGTTTATTCCAAAACTCGGGTTTTAATATTACCAACTGTAGAGTAGGTGCCTGCTGCGGAAAGTTTATAGACTACGAATGTATGGTAAACTCTTGCTTAGATCGTCCACAGTCAGTGCGTCGGCCACCATAAGATCTGCCGTTATCAGACATTCAAGATTAGTATTCAGTTCGCTATAAATATACACTGTTAATAACATACTTATTGCAGTTGATGATCGTGAGCTACCAAGTAGGTAGGAAAAAGAGTGTAGATATAAGTAGTTCATAGGCCAATTTGTACAGCTCGTAGAAGAAAGCCGAGAAGCGGTATTTGCATATTTACAGCCACCCACTAACCTAAGGGCCTGATCGGGTGCTTGTCCCAGAGGAAGGTGCGTTTCACGGGTGACAGGTACGAGTCACGGATGTAGGAGGGGCTGCGGTCCCATCGCGCGATCGGTTTCAGCTCCGGCCAGTCGTACCAGAAGGGGTCCCGAGTGATGGCCGAGATGGGCAGGGACGGGCTCGGGTTGAAAATGTCGGCCCAGGGCCTGCGGCGGAGCCCGCCCGCGCTGAACAACGGCGCACCTACACGGCATATGCCATCGTTATTGAGGACAACAGACGCACAAGCTGTTCTTCGTCATCGCCCACACAATGTTATTTACTAAGCGATGCATCCAGCCGAACTTCCGTTATGTTTAAAGTCGGCAAAATAAGGCTTAGTCCAGCATAGCTTACTTTATACATAGACGTGTCAATAATACCAGGATGTGACAAGATTCATGTAAAGCCACTGTAAACTGAATATAATATTCTTATATTATATATTGCTATACAATACTATAGTATACAATGCTTGTTAAAATGTTGTTTGAGGACAAGTGCATATGAGTATCATATCCAGGTATAAAATTATTTTATTAATTTCAAGTGATCTTTGTTTGCAATTAGATTCATAAATTAGAAACATGCGTGTTTGGAGCAGATGTTTTATTAAAAGAACACATACACTCATTGGGGCTAGAGAACGTAACAAAATGTAGGTATGTGAATAAAGATGTCGCAATTCTTATTCACTTTTCAGTTAAATATAAACAAGATATTATAATTTAATGAACGCTGTACAGCACAAATTAATAAGAGCGTAAATACTACGAGGTAGTACGAAAACCTCCAGGGTAAGGGCTACGGTACTGACTACCACACTTTGATTAAGTAACGAATAATTTTATGACACAAAAAGACGTGACGAAGATACAGGATGCATGGAATCTGATCTGCTGCCCTTACCGTCAGCATCGAATGCGACCTCGCACTCACGCGGAGGGCTTATTCTCGGCTTCACTGGTGTTGGGGACTTCCCTCGGAGCGAGCGATCAAAATCAGCCCATTTTTCAGCTTCAGCGAAAAATGGGTCCTTTTTGAACACGTCCGATATCCTGGCTGGCCACGCTCCTTCATGGCAAGTCTCACAATCAATACTTCGTTCAGTTCAATAATAGATATCATAATCAAATCGGGCTTAACACTTATTCGGGGGCCTTAAGAGGAGTGTAGTGTTCGCGGAGACAAGGACGCACTTATTAGAAGTGATCATTCCAGGTCAGAGTTGCCTTGCTTATATACAATGCAGTTCATGCACATGTGCTAAAAGTTATTTATGGACAAAATTTGTCATGAATGTCATGATAACGTTTTAAACGAAATCTGCAGAACAAATAGTGGAATATACAAATTTGTAAAACAAGTATACAGATCGAAATGATAATGGGTGGGTACTAATCTACTAAATCAAAACACGAATTGGTCTTTTATATTTTAATAAAAAAATGATTTGTGTTAGTTTATGTAATTCAGTTTTTTAATTATACTTAATAAGTTCGTAGTCAAAATTCTATATAAAATACATTTAGTCAAACGTCTCGTTAAGTATGTCTCTTAATAATAGTAGGCATACGATATCCATTTAAATAACTTCCTTCCAATAATTATAATAGCCATTGTCAATTTTTCATCAAAATAAATAATTTATTACAAATTTTGAAACGATGCTGTCGTAAAACCGAATATAGATAACAACATCTAGGTACACAATAAGATCTATGTAATATTTATTCATATGTATCATAAATTTAACAATGACTTATAATAAGCAAAATAATACATAACATCGGATCTATGCGTCACATTGTTTTATATTCAATTAGAATAGAACGTACGGTGAGTTAGATCCAAATAGAATTTACAATTCTGAATTCTCGCTATTCGTCACGTCCCAAATGATCCAATTAGCATATCTATCAGTGGAAGCCCAATTGGAATCACTCAACACTTAACTTATAACGTAGATCAGCAGTGTTACCAAGATCGGCCCATTCGGAGTTCACGCCATTCCGTGTTTTCGAGACACAACGGAAGACACAAATTGTGAAATATCGAATGACCTAATCTTGGGAAGACTTATTCTACCTTATTCTAAGATGATCGTGCATAGGACTGTTTAGAATTTACCTGTTCCCCAGTGAGGTTTGTTATCCGGTTCGTACTCGATGCCTTTAAGGCTCTTAGGCTGGAGAGGGTCGACGATGGGAGCGGTCAAGTCGGTGATGGGGTACGCCCGGTCCTTAAGATAGAGGCCATAGCGAGATGGATACAGACGGTCAATGGCAGCGAGTCTATCCAAATGGTCTTGCCAAGCCTTGTGAGCGTCGAACGGGTCGACGCCTCGTCGCACGCGTCTCGGCACATGATAAACTAAAGAAACACATACGTTTAGCTGTTTGTACAGTTGTACAGTCAACACTATTAATATCATTTAGAAAACGTTATAATCCGTTTTGTAGGATTTTACCGTCTTTCTCATAGTAGACAAAGATCAAAAAGAATTTCATTTCAGGGGACAAAATACAGTTCCGTATATTTTTATCAGTAAGTCTTAAAATTACTAAATGCACTAATCGCAACAAAAATTGTTAATATCTGTACAAAATATAGGTATAGTTAGATCGCAAAGCACAAATTTAGTTAAGTAATTGTGGCAGGGGCATGAATATATCCATGTATTATAGAACTCACCTCTCATAGAACTTGTCGACTTGAGATAATGTTTGCGGATTGACTATTACATAGGGACATGAACCAAAATTATTAAAAATGTTTCACCTGACAAATGCTAGAAGATTTACAAAATGATCTTGAAACATCCATGGATATCCAAGTACAATGAACATACAAGTGTGTGATGTTATGTATAAGAGGTGACTTCTATTTACTTCGGCATGCAATCGTGTGGTATATGAACAGACGTATCTTGCAAGCATTCACTTAATGTTAAAACACTAGGTTATTTGCACCTGCGTGTGGAATACTGACAATCAAATGTTACGTAGCCGACAACGTAGAACTGTTTCGGCATTTTTTTACGAATACGGGACAACTGTATGTATTGATGGACATATACAGACTTACTTGGTACACTATGATACACTTGTTACAACACAAAACAGTACAATAAATTATTTATAGGACACGTGTGTTTGACGACGATGTTTGACTGCTGACTGTTTATATTAACAAACAATTGATAGTTTTGTATAATTATTGTCAACAATGTATGCGACTGCAATAATGTATGACTTCCATGTAATGTTTGTCATTTGAATAAATCTTCAAACCTTCGACAGGATCCACGCCAATATAAACGGTGCGTAAGCTTTATTAATATAAAAACTGTATAAATTACATTATAAATAAATATTTGAAAATTGACGTTGACATTTCATTAATTTTCTGTGTTGTTTTATGAATAGTTGTTAAACGCTGTGTGCTTAAGCGGATGTGCAAGGTTTCCAACTCATCCCACAGCGAGATATTACACCGACATCGTAATTTAGATTGCCAAAAGCTTTTGTAGAGAATAACCAGTACACATGTTTAAGGGTTTATTTTAAGCTCTGCTGGAGACATTTGATGCTGAAACAATTAAAACAAAATGTCCAATGATGAATGTATATGGGCAGGGAGGCCGGCCATACAGCCTTATCAAGTATTTAAGTTTTGTTCTTCAATAAGACCAGGCCACTTTCCATTTATTTAAGGTGAATAATGTAAGGTAATATTCTTTGTACAAGGCTTGAATGAATTAAACTTTACATATTTACAAATAAATTGAAATGATGGACATATAGACAGAAAGAGATTAATAATTTTCAATAAGTCCTGATGCAGACTCTTGGCAGTGGTGGTCAATCGTAAGAGTGTCGCTAGAAATGCACAGCATTTGCCAATTGAAACTGACTCGCAGTTAATACACGAGTTCCATCTGTCAACACGTAGTTCTATTTATATTCTGATGGTACCAAGTCACTTAGATGCACACTCAATTTCTGTCAATGGTAAATAAAAGCAATCATTCATAGTGCTGTTGTTAATATAGCTTGATGTGAATAGCTGTAGAACTACTGACCTGGCCTGTACCGATCAAGGGAGCTAGGGTAGTTGTGAGCGTAGATGGGGCGCGGGGAGTATCCGTAGACCTCGCGGTGGACAGGCAGGTACCGGTATCCTGGGACGGTGATCCTCTCAGCAGCGGCAATGGGGTCGTCGTAGATGGATTTGGTGTAGGGGTAGGTGGACAGCAGCTCGGGGAAAACGCTGCGGCGAGAAGGTCTGTACCTCTCCTCGGCTCTAATGTCTTCCGATCCTATGTACAAATTTGATATGTTTAAATTACGAAAACAACAAGATATTTTATTTTTTTCTTTTTTTTCTTTCAAATTTATTTTGATAGTAATTAAATTGTTTCCTATACTGTAAAACGTATTATTATTACTGCAGGTAATACTTTAGTAATGTATCAATATCCAACTTACCTTTTAGAGATCGCACAAAAGATTGCCAAAACCTGGCTTTCTTCGATGCCGTCTCATTTCTGCCAATCATTTCTAAATGACTTTTGAACATTTTGGCAGTTTTCTGTCGTGCTCGTGGTCTGTAATATGACATAAGATATTAAAGTTAAAGATTCTGTTCATTTTAGCACTACAGTGGCGAGCAAGAATTATTACGAATTAGATAACCTTAGTGGTCGTTGATAGGGAAGGTAAATAACACAAAGTTTGTAACCTTGTATTAAATATCTACAAAATGTAAGTCCAGGTGACATAATTGTGTACAATAGCGTGCTCGTTTCTCGTAAATAGAGCAATGACGTATTCAGAGTTAGCAGCTGGGCCGCAAATAGCCGCCTCGGTAGCTGGTTGCCGTGTCGAATGGCCTATGGTTTTGGACAGCGGCCAATCTGTCTGCTCGAGGAGTAAGTTGAAAACGGCCGTTTTTACTTTTTACCAATGTTTGATCATTTCTCAGCTATTTTCGAATTCCATGCGACCTTGTTGCGAGTTTTCACACGGACATTGGTGCCTGCGACAACGTATTACGTAACATTCGGTCTGAACGATGCGAAATTTGGAAAATATTATCAATATTTTTACACAACACGCGTTCTTCATTGTGAATACTTTACACTCTTAAGATACGAAAGGTACGTACTCTTAAGGTACGAAAGTTCTGTCTACATATAAATATAGCAGATATTGTCAATTTTCAAAGTTGTGAGAACCTACCACCTCCGTACATTTTTTCTTAATGATGCTCTGGCGGTATTAATGTTTGTGTTGGCAGTAATGTTTTGAATTCTGTTTAATGCATTTGCGTCATCGTTGTATATATTTAGAAGATCAGACACGTTATTGATGAAGCTTTCAATCCGAGATGGACATATAAATACACTAATACACTTCACGCGTATGGAATGCGTCTGTTCCAACTGGACTTTGTATTGATTACCAAGTACTCAGTACTCAGTAATTGTAAGATATACAGAGGTATGAAATTTAATTCATAAATGATAAAAGTGATAATAATAAAAGCTATATGTATATTATAAAACTAAACAATAACAGAAAGTATTTTCGTATACTACGTAGTATTTATATAAAATTAAAGAAAACAAATATTAATAAAAATAGTTAAAAAGAATAATTCCTTTGGATTTTTATATATTTTGATGGAAGTTTATTTTTACACGATACTATTTTTCTATTTTGCCTTAATGTCATGATTACACGATAATGGTTTTGATGTGACTATTCACAACTTTTGGAATCTTTATACATCTATACTAGTATCAAATTTCAGCATTTAAAACTTTATAAACACACAAAGTTGTATAAACACACTAAACAGTAAAAATAATATCCTCAATTTGAGTTGTAAAATGACTATTAAATAAAACTTTTCTGAAATATTATATTTTTAGTATATAGCTGATTTGCAACTACATCAATTTTCTCTTTTTCTCTAATGCC
Organism: Parelbella macleannani; assembly: GCA_018245755.1. Lineage (NCBI taxonomy): Eukaryota > Metazoa > Arthropoda > Insecta > Lepidoptera > Hesperiidae > Parelbella > Parelbella macleannani. Next base: position 10,629 of record DWEE01001831.1, read on the forward strand.
AAATACATCAATTTACATAAAAGTTTAAATTTATATTGAAGTTGTTAGCAATGAGTGCAATCTTTGGGCAAGTCGCTTATAAGAAGTCTGGGGCGTCCCATATTTTAGAAATAAGTGTCAAATAGATTTTAATGTGTGATTCAGGAGAGATAATAATCCGGTCAAGAACGAAGGCCAATGTCACAAATATTTTGGCCATATTTATCCGAATGACCCATTTTGTGACCCATTTACATTTCCCTGGTAAAAAGCCAACGTCGTTTTTTTAGCGACCCCTATTGAAAGGTATCGGCAATAAAAAACGAGATTATGAAATGGCTACAAAAATATACTAAGACGCGTCGATTTGTCGGGATTGCAAATTTGGCTCGGGATGAGTGCCGCCCAAAATAGTCAGGCGCGCGGGCGGATCGGATTCACAGCATTCCCGGATCTAGCCGATTGTCGCGGGCAGGTGCGCCCTCTGCCGACCACTGCACTCTCCACATACTTATCCTCCGTCGGAATTCATACCGTAAATTCCTGTTACGGCCAAGTTTAAACTAACAATGTTAATTGCACGTGTATAATAATTTTAAAAAATTCCACCATAAAGTAGCTATAGAAATATCAAAAATCAAACAAGCTTGCAATTAAGTGTATTATAAAGACAGTGTGCGATGATTTTACAAAAGTTTTAATTACTTTTATCACCTCGTTTATATATACTTAAGCAAACTTAAATATAGAATATTTTATCTGAATTATCATCAAACAAATTACCTTCTACAAACTTTGAAACTGACTTGAAGTATAACCGTTATATAATAATTATAAGAACACTAGTATCAAGTAATTACTTTTTGTCGCACACTGTTAAATCATAGACTGACTTACTTGCAGCAGAACGTATACTACCCTCCCCATCAAAATGTCGTGGTATCAGACTAATCACTCGCGAGAATTTGGACCGGAGTAGGGGGAACGGTGAGAGAGAACAATTGCGCAACTAGAACGAGACGGCAACATGCACTCCAAGAACACAGGTGGATCGCGAGACCGGTTGGAACCCTTACACTGTTGGCACAACCCTTGATCGGGACACTATTTTTCTTACCGATTAAAATAATGGTCGTATAATGTTAGCGGCTGTGTTGTATCGTTGACGAGCCGACGTCGAGTGTCGGACCGGGGCGGGCGCGCACTGCCGCGGCGGAGCGTCGGCGTGGCCGCCGCCCGCCCGCCCCCGCCCTTCAGTAAACAATTCGTTTTCCTCATGTTTTACTCATTTTCTTACTTCATTTTTACAATTATATATATTGAGAGGTACATATATAGATAGATGAGACGTGCTGAAAATATGTTGTCATAAATTTTATTATTATTATATTATTATGCCAGGTCCCTTACGGAGTATCCAAATAGTATAGAGCGCCTAATTTCTCTAGCCTTCCAGATATGACGTGCTTCTTCTATATTCATCAGTTTCTAGTCTTTAAACTGTGTCATTCGCCAATTATTTCAGCTATTTGCTAAAGATGAACCTCAGACTCCATCACCGCCTGCGGCTATCAGCATTCGCATTGTACACCCGTTTTGACATTTTAATCATTAATATACAATTTGTGTGTCGACAAAATTGGACATTGTTGCAATGTTATTTACCTATGTTATGTGGTCAAATCTACAGCCAGCATAACAAGCCAGAAAGCCACAACAAGGCATACATTCATTGACAGATGAAGGGTGATTTACCAGCATTGTTTTAAAACACGGCATTTTAACCCTTACTAACGAAAGTTATTCCATTTTAAACAAACTTTGTCTTTGCAGCATGTTATTTGGACGTAAACATTAGCAGATAACAAAATTAAAATAATTGAACAATCTGCTCGGGATTATG
>DWEE01001832.1:0-12505 GCA_018245755.1 Parelbella macleannani
ATGGTGATGACGAAAGAGTACCGAGGTGTATCTATTTATTAAACATTAAAACGAAATACAGTGTAACAATGTTTATTTCCTATTATAGTGGTATTAATTAACGTTATATTATAGTAATTTATATGTATTAATTGGTATGTGGTTTTATACAAATAATTTATATTATTTAAGCTATAATGGCTCACGTCTAAGCTTTATGACATTCCAATGAGCATGAGGTCACCTATTAACAATAATGTTGACACATCACATTAAGTTTAAAAATGTAAGATTAAAGTGAATATTTAATTACTAGAATTTTTATCACTCGCCACCTACTACATTTTGGGACGTAAAGGTGGGAGTGTACTAAATTCCTGTGTCAACCCCTACGGGGATTAAAGGTGTAATATTTTTTTTCTTTTAGAACATAACATTACACCTATATTTCTTTTGAAGAATAAGGAGAGGAGTATAGTACATGTAGTTTTATCAATTTATTTTATACATTCCATTGGGAAACATGCCTTATAATATTACGTATATTAAATATAATACAATTTTATTAAAGTTTTTTACTCACCCTAACTTTGGTTTTGTCTCCACTGACATTGGATATATGAAAGAGAACTCCGTCAAAATCTGCAACTGTCACATCTATGGACTCCGGCTTTAGGCTGAAAAAAGTTACATTTACATCAATTTCATAACACTTATAAGTCTAATGATGACTACTCCACTATATATGAAATCATTTATAAATAATCAATTCTACATAATATATTTTATACAAAAACATCAACCAATCAGATCAATGTAATTCAAAATTATATCTGTTAAGGTTTCCATCCTTTAATCAAATCAATCTGTAGGTGTTATTTTTATTACATTGCCCATTATCAAACTAACAAGAAAAGCACATTGAACAATATCATCTTTTCTTTTGGCAATGCATTTGAATATAGAATACATTTGAATATTATGGTTGAATATTCCAGTTCCATTGACCCATCAAGTTAGTGCAACAGCATCATTAGTCACATCCTGCAAAACGAAACAGTACTATCTGACCTCCCAGTTATTGATGGGTATATCAGGTATATATATCAAATGTCCAATAGACTGTTTAGTGCCGACGGTATCCAAAAACACTGAACGAGACGTTTCCGCAGCGCCAGTACATACAAACAACCCATATGACTCATCCATGCTGACATACACTGTGTCACCTTGAGCTTCTAGCCCATAGGGGAAAGTATACTAAGAGTATAGTTTCATATTATTTATCGTGCCACATTCCAACAGTCAACGGTCTACGTGTGGGCCCACCCCAAAGATTTATATTATTTGACATTTGTCATGTTGGTCCCAAAAATGGGGTTAGGGCAAATTTCCATGCCGATAACAAAATCTGTCGGCTTTACGATATGAGTACAAAGAATGAACGTAACGTAATGCGCTCTAGTAGCGGTAATCGCACAACGAACAGAAAAACAGGTAAACTTTCTAAGCGTAACGTACTCACCGCGCCAGTGCATTTTTATATTTAACTGTTAGAGTTTCTTCTATAATTCTATTGTTGATCTCCAGTAAGATCATTATTTAATAATTTATAACCTACAGCTTTTTCATAAAATCAACACTTATAGCACCTTCATTTAATAATTTATACTGATATCTTCAACGACGACCGCCCGTACATAGATATCTATGCGACAGAGAAAGAAAAGGAAGCTTCAAATGAATGAAATATCGGCCATGTAAGCATAGACATTGTCAGTTTATTTTACAATGGGGGACTAGGAATAATCATCATACGTCCTTACTATTATACTTTACTTGTAGGTATATAAAAATTATTCCATAGTTTTGCGTAATTTAAAACGCAAACGTATGTTTTAAAATGCTTGTGGAAATATATCCTGTCAATATTTCAGATATTAATTTCATAATCCACTGATGATTTTTCATTACCGTAAGTAAGTTGTCTGTATGATATGTCAATATATAAAATGACAGATTGATTATAAATTCGGATCTGTCAATGCTTAGCGCGAGTGTTTATTTATTTTCGTTTTGATTTATAATAAATTGAAGAAGTAATCTACGTATGTGTATTATTTTAAGGCCCACTCAATATAATGAAAATAACCATGGAATTAATTAGATTGACTGTGATATAAATTATTAAAAAATGTCGAATCTGGTAGGCTCGTTTGTTGCGGGGCTGAAGTCCCGTAACGTAGATGTGCAGACCCGCACGGCCCGGGAACTGTATCACTATTCAAAGACTGAACTTCGTGAGGTGCCTCAGGAGGAGCTCACTCAGTTTTTAGATGAATTTAACCATCAGATATTTGAGATGGTGTCTAGCAATGATGTCCATGAGAAAAAAGGCGGCGTGCTCGCTATCGGTACGTATTTATCTATTACATTAATAAAATATCGTACCTGTATTCTTAATGTTATTATATCTAATTCAGCTCAATCTATTAACATCTGAATTAGAGAAGACTTGACCACCTATGCATATTTATCCTATCTTATTCTGAGTATAATCTAAATGAATTACCGGGAAAACTTCATTCAAATATTTTGCTACATATACTTTCTGATAGATCGGCTATGCAAGTTGTATGATATGTCTGTTTTATATTTTGCACAACTATGTCAATATTGTAATGTAGACCTTTGTAAATGGATGAGTAAAACATGTCATGAAATATGTCTTCCTTTGATATTATAGATATCTTGTTAACATTGAAATAATTTATAATATTAATAATCTGTAGAGATTGGATTGCAGTATGTTAGTCAGGGCAATGCTTGCAAATAAAGTGTCAATATGGACTTGTTTGTGGAATTTAAGATTTTCAATGTAAATATGAGATGTTGAATGCCTCATCAGCCTAGTGATTGCAAGTCTGACTGCTGATTCTTGTTTGTCATTGGTTTCTGACCTGGGTTGAAATCCCAGGCCAAGATAAGTATTAATGGGTTTTCAGACTCAAAATTTCCAGTAATAGCTCAAAGTCTGAAAATAAAAGCAAAACTATAGATTTTGACTGATAAGCGCTGTGCTAAAAATTTTGTATATTTTAGTTTGTCTTATCGGTGGTGACTGTGATACAACAAAAACAAGGATAACTCGATTTGCTAACTATCTCCGGAATCTATTGCCTTCTTCTGATGTTGGTGTGATGGAATTGGCAGCTAAGACTGTTGGTCGTCTGGCTACAGTGTCTGGGGTTAAAAGGGCAGAGTATGTGGAGTTTGAAGTAAAAAGAGCCTTTGAATGGCTGTCTGAAGAAAGGAATGAGGGTCGACGACATTCAGCTGTCTTGTTGTTAAAAGAACTGGCCATCGCAATGCCAACATATTTCTATCAACAAGTTTCAGGATTTTTTGACCATATCCTCGTTGCATTAAAAGATCCTAAGCAACAAATCAGAGAAGCTGCCGCCAAAGCTTTAAGGGCTGGTTTGGTGGTCACTGCACAAAGAGAAACAGCTAAACAATCTACATCCAAACCACAATGGTACATGCAGTGTTATGAAGAAGCTATGTTATCATTTGAAGACATTCCTATCAGAGAAAAAGGCATCACTAAAGAGGACAGAGTACATGGCGGTCTACTCATACTGAATGAACTTTTACGCTGTTCAAATGCAGTTTGGGAAACTAAATACAATACTCTAATGTATGCATTAGACACACAAAAGGATATAATGGTTTCTGATGATATAATTTTTATAAGTTCCAAACTACACAGCCCCTCAGTAAAAAGAGGCTATCTATGTGATGGATTTAAAACTGAAAATGTACAATATCCTGTATCCATTTATGAATCAGAGGTTTGCAAAAATCTTCTCAATGAAAAGATAGAAAGAATTTTCCAAGGTGAAGCTTTAAATTTACATCCAGATATTAGTGAAAATAATGAAAAATTTTATCATCTATTTTAATAAGTTTCTTTATTCCAGATGTCATGGCACAGCGTCTTTTGAAAACTCAAGGAGTACCTCAAGTTCTCCTCATTATCCATCCAAGGCTTGCTGCTTTTAATAAAGAATTATTTATGAAGAAATACCTCAGCTCTACAATGAATTATTTGCTTTCTTCAATAAGAAGTAGGGAAAAAGACAAAAACATGGCCTTCACTACACTCGGCCTCATGGCTGCAGCTCTTGAGGAAGATATTAAACATTACATTCCTCGAATAATCGATGTCATCAAACAGACATTACCTGTAAGGGATACTTTGACAAAAAAAAGAGCCTGGGTAGACCCATCAATCTTTTCCTGCATAACACTCTTGGGATGTGCAGTTGGGGACCTCGTAGTTAACGACATTAAAGAGTTATTAGATGCAATGTTTGCTACTGGCCTAAGTCCATCCTTAACAGTCTGTTTAAAAGAACTAAGTATACATTTGCCTTCCCTTAAAGGGGAAATTTCTGAAGGGTTGTTAAATATGTTGTCGCTGGTTTTACGAAATAAGCCGTTTTTGCATCCAGGTGTTCCTAGGAGTCTGGAACAACAAATGACAAGCATGAGTTTAGTTATCGAACCACAGGATAGTACAAATATTGTACTTGCATTGAGGACTCTTGGTACATTCAAGTTTGAAGGCCAGCATAGTCTGCTTACCTTTGTTCGACGTTGTGCTGATCATTTCCTCCAGAGCGATCAGCAGGAAGTTAGGCTGGAGGCAGTGAAAACGTCGGCAAAACTTCTATCAGACGCGACAGCACGGACTATGAATACTTCCAGGACACTAACAATGCTCACGGCTGAGGTTATTGGGAAGATGTTAGTCGTTTCTGTAACAGATCCGGACTATGAAGTGAGATATTGGGTGTTAAAATCGCTTACAGATATTTTTGATACTCACCTGGCCCAGATAGAGAACTTAAGTTTCCTATTTATTGCCATGAATGATGAACAGATGGCGATACGAGAACTAGCTATTTGTACTATTGGCAGGTTGAGTACAGTAAACCCCGCGTATGTAATGCCAGGTCTCAGAAAGACTCTCATACAATTTCTAACAGAATTAGAACATTCCGGAATGAGTCGAAATAAGGAACAAGCTGCGAGAATGTTAGACAATCTTATTTTGCATGCTCCAAAACTCATCCGGCCATATATGGAAACAATTCTTAATGTTCTAGTGCCAAAGCTCAAGGAGTCAGATTTAAATCCTGGAGTTGTTATCAGTGTTTTAAAGGCTGTGGGAGATTTAGCCGATGTTCATGGAGATAATACCGGATTGAAGAAATGTTTACCAGAACTATTAAGTATTCTGTTAGAATTATTATCTGATGCTAGCGCCACAGAGAAAAGAAGTATCGCTTTGTGGGCATTTGGGCAACTTATTAGCGCTACAGGATATGTGGTCACACCTTACACTGAATATCCCAATCTCATGGATGTTTTATTGAACTTCCTAAAGACAGAACAGTTGCCCAAAGATAGGCGTGAAACGATTCGTGTATTAGGCCTTTTGGGAGCCCTTGATCCCTATAAACATAAATTGACGAGAGGTTTAATAGACGGCCAACCAGATTCTAGTTTGGTGCCGGTGGCGGACAGTAAAGCGGAAGACAATAATTTTGACATGACTACGAGTGAAATGTTAGTGAACATGTCCTCGCCTGTGCTAGAAGAGTACTATCCCGCGATTGTTATATCGACGCTGATGCGTATCCTGCGGGACCCGACACTTCAGCAGCACCACACAAGTGTAGTACAAGCTGTCACGTTTATTTTCCAATCCCTTGGCATCAAGTGTGTGCCTTACATCTCAAGGGTTACCCCAAGCCTTCTTTACGTTGCGCGATATACAGACAATAACAACTTCCGAGAATTCCTTTTTACTCAGCTGGCAAAATTAATCGCCATCGTCAAGCAACATATTCGTAACTATTTGGATAAGATATTTGATATTATCAAGGAATTTTGGACTCCAAACAGTCCCTTGCAACCCACGCTAATTTTATTAGTCGAGCACATAGCGATAGCCCTGGGTTCAGAGTTCAAAGTTTACTTGCCACAACTCATGCCACAAATTTTACGTGTGCTGGCGCACGACACGAGTAAGGACCGAGTTGTTACCGAAAAGCTGCTATATGCTTTGCAAAAGTTCGAAGATAATTTGGATGACTACATGCATTTAGTGATTCCATCGATTGTCAAGCTGTTCGATGCTACCGATTGTCCCATACCAGTAGCCAAAGTGGCAATGGAGACTGTCGATTATCTATCCGATTCGTTGAACTATAGCGAATTAGTATCTAGAATAATCCATCCGCTTGTCAGAAGTTTGGATTCGTGTTTCGCTTTGCGCGCCACCGCTATGGACACATTATGTGCTTTAATAGTTCAACTCGGTCGTAAATATATGGACTTCATCCCTTTAGTACAAAAGGTTGTCGTAAAACACAGAATCCAGCATCAAAACTATGAGTTTCTTCTTTCAAAATTGCAATCGTCCCCAAATCTGGCTGTCGATGAATTTTTGCAAAGCTCCAGACGTAAACCGAGAAACAATAATCAAGAGGTATTTTACATTTTCCTTTGACTTTAAAATTGTTTTAGATCTTAATAATTGACTATCATTTATATTCCAGGCTCGTATCATAGTCTGCGATACGTCACAGTCTATCCGCAAGTTGTACGTAAATGCTAACAGCCTAAAGGTGGCTTGGACAGTTAGCAGCCGCGTGTCCAAAGACGACTGGCTCGAGTGGCTACGACGTTTCAGCATTGGCTTGCTCACGGAGTCTCACAGTCCAGCTTTAAGGTACAGTTTAAAATATTATTTAATTTGTAAAGCGTTATAGTTTATTTTAGTTTAGTGATGATCTATCTAATGATATTATAAAGATTAAGCAGTATATATTTAATGTTAATTCAATATATACCCTATTTAATTTGTAGCAGGCCTGGCCATCAGGCCCCCAGTTCCCATTCCACTTTAATTTGAATATTTCAATACTACATTATGCATCTGACTAGAGCGTTGTTAAGTCTAACAAACGATTAATAGTTGTCTGTAACCGTTTTTCAGAGCCTGTCTCGCCCTCGCTCACAATTACTCTCAGCTACTGCGCGACCTGTTCAACGCAGCATTCGTGTCGTGCTGGACGGAGCTGGACAATACCTCGCACGCTGAGCTCGCCAACGCTCTTGAGCAAGCGCTCACAGCGCCCGACGCGCCCGAATTGGCCCACACAGTTCTCAATTTGGCAGAGTTTCTGGAGCACTGCGAGGGTGGCCCCTTGCCAATATCCACCCATCTCCTCGGCGAGCGAGCTATGCATTGCCGAGCGTATGCTAAAGCACTGCACTATAAGGTTATTATGGTTGTATATACTATACAATGTTAAATTGATATACGGAATAGGATTAAATGTTATTAAAAATTATTTAGTAATTTTTTAAAATGCTTTCAGGAAGAAGAATTCCGCAGTGGAGCTACATCCCAGGTTGTAGAAGCTTTAATACATATAAACAATAAATTGCAACAAAAAGAGGCAGCTGAAGGGTTGCTGGAAAGAGTTATGGCACAGCGAGAAGCGAAAGATGCGAATCTTAAAGTACAAATTAGGTGGTACGAGAAACTTCATAGTTGGGAAAAAGCCCTAAATCTATATGAAGAAAAATTGTCTGTAGACTCAGATGACGCAGAGGCGTATCTCGGAGCCCTTCGATGTTTCGAAGCACTGGGCGAATGGTCAACATTATACACCACGGTATCCAAGCGTTGGACTAATATGACCGACGATGACAAGTTCAAATCCGCGAGACTGGCAGCCGCCGCAGCTTGGGGCCTAAATGAATGGGAATCAATGGCGAATTATGTCAACTTTCTTCCCGATAACACTCAGGACGGTGCATTCTACCGAGCCGTTTTGAGTATACACAATAGTGATTATAGTTCATCAAAACTGCACATCGATCAAGCACGATCAATACTGGATTCTGAACTTACAGCAGTCGCAGGAGAAAGCTATCAGCGAGCTTACGGAGCCTTAGTAAACGCTCAGCTGCTCGCCGAATTGGAAGAGGTGGTCACATACAAGCTGGTGAATGAGAGGAGGGAATCAATACGCCAGGCGTGGTGGACACGGCTCCAGGGAGGCCAGAGATTGGTCGAAGACTGGCGCAGAATTCTCCAAGTACGCAGTCTAGTGTTGACACCTCAGGAAGACATGGCCACGTGGCTCAAATTTGCGTCGCTGTGCAGAAAGAGCGGGGCGCCACGCCAAGCACACAGAACTCTAGTTATGTTGTTAGGGACAGACCCGAGTAAAAATAAAGACTTGCCACTTCCGGTCCACGAGCCCAGATTAACTCTTGCGTATGCTAAGCATTTGTGGGTGGCTGGTGACAGACAGTTGGCGTACGACCAGTTACAACGCTATGTGAACGAAGTAGAGACGGGAGACGCGGAACATTGCCGGCTGCTGGCACGATGTCACCTGAAATTGGGGGCGTGGTGCGAAGCCCTGTTAGGTATCAACAAGCTGTCCATACCCGAAATTCTTCATAACTATTTGAAGGCCACCAAACGCTCGTCCGACTGGTACAAGGCGTGGCATGCGTGGGCCTACATGAACTTCGAAACGGTTCTATTTTACAAGCATCAGGAAACGGATGGTGCTGGATCATCAAGTAATGGTGAAACAAAATCAGTGCCGGAATACATCCAACAATACACTGTGCCAGCTGTTGAAGGGTTCTTTAAATCGATAAACCTGTCTCATGGTAGTTCTCTCCAAGATACGTTGCGATTGTTGACGCTGTGGTTTGATTACGGCCACCATCCGGCAGTCCATGAGGCGCTGGTGGAAGGAATAAGGACTATAGAAATCAATGTGTGGCTTCAAGTTATACCCCAGCTAATAGCTAGAATTGACACTCCAAGGCCTTTAGTTGGCAACTTGATCCATTCCCTACTAATCGACATAGGAAAGTCGCACCCGCAATCTCTAGTGTATCCTCTGACGGTCGCTTCGAAATCCTCTTTCGTGGATCGGAAGAACGCGGCCAATCAGATCCTTAAGTCGATGTGTACACATTCCAGCAATCTAGTAAACCAGGCTGCCATGATATCCGAGGAGCTCATCAGAGTTGCAATACTTTGGCACGAGCAATGGCACGAGGCTTTGGAAGAAGCTTCTAGATTGTACTTCAGTGAACATGACGTGAAAGCTATGTTCAAGTCCTTGGAACCTCTACATGCTATGTTGGAGAGAGGACCAACGACGCAGAAGGAGGTTTCGTTCAACACAGCTTATGGAAGGGATCTTAACGAAGCTCAAGAATGGTGTAATAGATTTAAGGTAATTATGTTTTAATATAAAGTTATATATCACTTGCTATAACAGTGAAAGTTAAAGTCATGAGGAAACCTATACACATTAGAGTTCTCCGCAAAAAAAGCTCTCTAAAAAATGTTTTTTTAACTCGTTCTTGGTCAGCATGGCAGAGTATGGCCTTAACCTTCTCATTCTGAGAGGAGATCCGTTTCCAACAGTGGAAAGAAAAAAAAGAGTTCAAACAAATACACTTCTTACACAGTCCAAACTCTACATAATTAAAATTCAGTGCTTGAATTTCATGCCTATTGCACCTATGACCTATATCCAGTTACTTGCTAATCGAAAAGTCGACTCGTTACATGACACATATTCTCAATCAATTACAACTTATTACAGGAAGCTTGTAAATATGTCCATAAATGTACTGAAAAATTAACACAAACACTTTGCGAAACAATACTTCAAGCCAAACGTTATTATTCCAGGAGTCAGGTTTGGTCCGCGACCTGAACCAGGCATGGGACCTGTACTACCACGTGTTTCGGCGGATCAGCCGGCAGCTGCACCAGCTGACGTCGCTGGAACTGCAGTACGTGAGCCCGCGGCTGCTCAACTGCCGCGACCTGGAGCTGGCCGTGCCCGGTTCCTACGTGCCCGACCAGGACCTCATACGGATCGCTCACATTCAGAGCAGCCTGAGGGTCAGTTGCATAATAGAAGTCTTTTATAATTACTACGTAATTAGTTACTGTGTTTAATTACACATATATCATATAATACATTGATAGCTCGATGGAAGATGTTGTAAGTGGCCAAAGCTTTTAATAAAAAGAATTGTTACTCAAGTTACTTACTTTGTATAGAAATAATGATCATTTTTATAAATGTAAATATCACTTGACGAGTTAACTAAAATTGCGTTCGTATGTAATTAAAATAAACGTACTTTGCAGGTGATTTCATCTAAACAACGGCCGCGTCGACTCTGCATCCGCGGTTCCAACGGCAAAGATTACATGTTCCTGTTGAAAGGTCACGAAGATCTGCGGCAGGACGAGCGAGTGATGCAGTTATTTGGTCTCGTGAACACGCTGCTGCAGGCCGACCCCGACACGTTCAGGCGCGACCTGGCCATCCAGCGGTACGCAGTGATCCCCTTGTCCACCAACTCCGGTTTGATTGAGTGGGTGCCGCACTGCGACACCCTGCATTCGCTGATAAAAGACTACAGAGACAAGAGAAAGATTCTGCTCAACATCGAACATAGGATAATGCAGCGGATGGCCTCCGATTTGGATAAGCTGATGCTCATGCAGAAGGTAAGATTCAAGGTTTTTTAATCTTAACAGCTACTTCGTCAACGGACTAACATTCTTATACGTTTCACGTTATACGTTAAGCGTCGTGTTTCACTAAATTCTCACCGTATGAAAACCAAGATGAAGAACGATTTATTCCAAGTCCCAAGAGACAATAAACTGTTCCAAGTGGCAGAAATTGAGAAAAATAGACGCATGAAGGCAGTTCTACTCTTTAGCGCTATGCAGCAGACACGATTAAATATATGTATAAATATTGTATATGTATTGGCAAACTACTCATGGGAGTACTTTGCCATAATCACCACGCCGGGCAGGCGGATGGGTGTTTGTAGTGCTAGGCCTGCCGAGGATTGGGTGTTGTGGCACACCTTGGGAAAGGCCTATCTCCAACAATGGAACGGTAAAGGCTGTGTTGATAATGATGACAAATTTTTCTTTATTGTAACAGGTTGAAGTCTTCGAACACGCTCTTGAGCACACGGCCGGCGATGACCTGGCCAAGCTACTCTGGCTGAAGAGTCCTTCGTCCGAAGTGTGGTTCGAACGCCGCACCAACTACACCCGCTCGCTGGCCGTCATGAGCATGGTCGGCTACATCCTCGGGCTGGGCGACCGCCACCCCTCCAACATCATGCTGGACAGAGTTACCGGCAAGTTCCTGCACATCGACTTCGGTGATTGTTTCGAGGTTGCCGTGACGAGGGACAAGTTCCCTGAGAAGATACCCTTCCGGCTAACCAGGATGTTGATTAATGCTATGGAGGTAAGTTTGATTAAATCTGTAGCCTCTGAATATAAAATATGTATTTTAGAACCTACTCTGTTTTATATGATTTTAATTTTCTTCATCTAAACCCGAAGTTATCAGAGCATATAAATTCATGATTTTGCCGCCTTTGATATTAGATGACTCATTTATAATCCATTCGTTACTCTATATCACATTAATGAATCCTTAACTTATATCAACCCTAGGTGACCGGTATCGAGGGTACGTACCGTCGGACGTGCGAGTCCGTGATGGAGGTGCTGCACAGGCACAAGGACAGCGTGATGGCCGTGCTCGAAGCGTTCGTGTACGACCCGCTACTCAACTGGAGGCTCATCGACGCCGGCCGGAGGTCCCGCAACGAGGCGGAGGGCTGCTCCTCCGCCGATGCCGCCTCACCTCAGCCCAGCAAGAGTCGAGCTGCCGTCACCACTAACGAGGCGCTGGACCAGCCCGCGGAGACTAACCTCAACAAACGAGCGCTGGCCATCGTCAACAGGGTCAGAGACAAGCTCACCGGTCGCGACTTCACGCACATCGAGGACACCAGCGTCTCCGTGCCCAAGCAGGTGGACCTGCTGATCCAGCAGGCCACCAGCAACGAGAATCTCTGTCAGTGCTACGTCGGCTGGTGCCCCTTCTGGTAGACTCGGTGATGTATAGTTAGTTATTACGTTTAATACTTTAGTTAAACTTGAAAAGGAAAATAATAACTATAGTACGATAGTAATGATAGGCCATATAAACTACTGCTAGTCTTAAAGTTCTTAGTGAATTACACTAGATTGTTATTTACAATGTTTTTCCTAACAAAACCAAATATGTATTGAAGATATAAATTAGACATGCATCATATCATATATATTAATTGTACAATGTTCCATATATGATAAAGAGCGTTTTGAAAGAACTAAAACCTGTTTGTTGATTAAAATTATCAATTCAATTTGCTTACTGAGTATATGTTAGAGAAATTAAAGTGATTATTTTTAATGATATAATGATATGTTCGTTTAGTATGTTATGTTAATTTGCTGCATTTTTTATTGATTAGTTATATCTGTAACAGTCGTAGGGGTTTGGTGATAATTCTAGTAGCTGTCTCT
>DWEE01001833.1:0-12505 GCA_018245755.1 Parelbella macleannani
TAAGTCCGCCCTTTGTTAACAACAATAAAGATTGAATTAATTAATAAATATTTCTACGGGACTAACTAGAAAATCATCTGATGCGCTTCAACTATGTATGTAACATGAATATTTTACAAAATTTAGAAAGTGTTGGTAATCCAAAAAAGAAGATTTATTTTTATTAGCAGCCATGACAAACAGGCAGACGGTTCAACTGATTGAATACTTTAATTTGTTTTTATATATTATTGAACATAAATATTTCATTATGTCTATATATAGGTACACATTTGGCCTCTATACCTAGTAATACATGAGTGGATAACTGTTACTGGCTCAAATATGCAACTCGTTACGATTTACTTAACATTGCAATACCTATACTTAAATTCTTTTGCTATCCTGAATAAATAAAATGAAATTTAAATTGCAATTTGACCAAATACGGCTTATAAAGTGGAAAACTATGCACTTAAACCTGAATTTCATACTAAAAACGGAGCACACATTAAAACAAATGGGGTTTTAGTTAATGAAGCAGCTGTTTTTAATGCTTTAAAAGAAAGGACGGCGAATGGAGAGAAAATTAGAGGCCAGAGCGATTGTGTTAATCTCCTGCGTAACGTTCACTGCAACAAAATAAATGCAAGTACGAATTTCGCAGTAATTTACGCTCAATTTTTTCATACTAATGTACCGTACTAATGTTTTAACTGCTGCGCTGTTCGTGAAAACTGAAATATAATATAGACAAAAGAAAGAGCTAATTTCCTTGCTGAAGTGTTAATGGTCCGGTAACTTTGTCCTTTTCAGTATGTAGGTACTCTATGCATCAATAATTTCTCTCCTTATTGTACTATCGTCAGACCTTAGAGCGAGTCACTGTAGAATAAATCGGAGTTGGATATCTACACCTGGAAATTTACCAGTGACAGAAAAAAACGCAGACGTACATAGACAAAACAATGTTACGTATAATAACTGTGGCATATATTTTGTGAACATTTCACTCTCAATAGTATCTACCGGGTACCTATTTTTAACAAGAAATATTGATTTGTTTTCATGAAGCATTACAAAGAAATATATGTTGTACATTGTCTACTTCAGAGCAAAGTTGTCTGAAAATAGCTTAATAACACTCAGCTAGAATTTCATACTAGTAATGGACCTGAGGGCACTTCAACATTCCATCCAACTAAAACCCTACAAAGGGTCCCAGGAGCCCCTGCGTTGCTGAGTAATGTTGACAGGAGAACCGCTGGATATCTTTGAAATAAAATACCTCCTAATCTGAAAGCTTTGTACTGTTAAATTTAGTTCATGTTATTTGGCTGAGCTTCATCTAAAACTTTTACAAGTTTCTTATACATCTTTTAATATTAAAAATGACTGAGACTACACCTTAACGTAACATCACGCCTGTAATTCCCGAAGGGGTAGGCAGTGGAGTGTAATATACTCTCATGTTTCACTAGTTACGTTTACGTCCCACTACGGAATTCTATTTAAATTTACTTGATGTTCCAATAAGTACATCTGTTATGTGTTATGTTGTAGCTTTCGTGTCTGTTTTCTTTACATTTCGCTTTGGCTCTTGTAGGCAGGCTCCGTTAACCTCGTCATCCGCGGCCACGGATCACAGATTACGGCGTCGAGTACACGAGTAAATGCAAATCCCCGATAAAATCTCAACTGAAACAATTTATTTTAATAGCAATTTATTCCGGACCACGTTGATCCGTTTTTACGACACTTTTAATTAAAAAAGCTTTGTCCGCTGAAAAATTTTTCACTGTAATACTTTATAATAGGTTCCGTGTCCACAACTAGTGAGTGCGTAGTGATATTAATTTTATACCGTCCTTTGACTTTAATGTCTTCAATATAATAGGTATGTATTAATTATAATAGTTAATATTCGAGAATATTTTATAGCATTCTCGAAAGAGGGCAGCTAACAAAGTAAATTATTTGTAATTTTTATGTCAAAAAGAAAATATGTTCAGAAATTTTAAAATATAATCTAAGCAGCGAATTTTGAGAAATGGAATGCATTTCGTACGGTATTGATACTTATACTTATGACATCCGCAACAAACGGGTTAGCCACAATCTCGTATCCCCAGAAATCCGTATGGATCCGTACGGGGCATTTCCCAATTACGAAGATTTGGGTCAGGAAATTTATAAAAGCGGGACCTATACGTTGACTGATCTTCTTTGCTATTACAGCCCGGAAGAGATAATATTATTCTTTTAGCAACTGTATTTCCAAAGTTATATCGAAAAAAAAAATCTGAGATCAACCGACTAGCAAGTACTAATTTCATTTGATTATTTTTTGCGTGTCTATATTTTTAATAACCTGTTAAATTGAAACGATGAAAATTTGTACTTTGTTGCCAATTTTAATAAATTCTAACATCGTACGCGTAACAACCAATTACCATCCCAATTTCCCGATCCTAATTTTTCTAAACCATTTTTGCTATCGGAAAAAACAAAATCAACATTAAAAAATCGTTAAAACGATCGCGGTCACGTTTCGTAACACAACTTGAGAGGCTTAACGCGAAGTCAACAGAACCATTATAATAATGGTCAAATTATCAGAGTTACGTTTGTACTGAATACCCAGTCATTGATTTATTAATCATACGAGAGCAAACATGTACTGTTAAACCGAAAAGTTGATCTGTAATAGATATGTTTTCAAAAGTACCAAATAAGGAAAACGACTATATGGGATGATCGCCGAGGAAATTATTTTGTATTTTTCGCAAAACGTATCTTCAAAATACGACATGTTAATCCATAGAAACTTAACTTCAATTCGACGAAAAATAACAAAAGACCGAAAGTGGAAAAGCCAGTCACGTATTATAATTATATTATGTATATCCACTAAATATATACGATATATTTATACACAGAGAATGTGGATGTTCTTACAAAATACAGTAGGCTACGTGAACAAATCATAAATCTTCTAATTTAATCTATTAGTCTACTTGTATTTCAATAGTCATAATGCAAGGAACATTAAAACTAAAGGTTTAAATTTGCGCGGTTTTCCCTAATAACTAAACTTAATAATCTTAATAACAACTTTACAATCAGCTCAAAATGTCTGAAACACTGAATTAAAAGCATTAAACAGAAAAATAATCACAAACTTATTCTGTGTAAGAGAATACATTTTAAATAACAAACCAACAGACATAGCAGTAATGTCGACGCTTTTAAAAGTTCCCGCTGGCTGCTCAGAAGGTAAATATGGAAGCGTCTGGAACATTAAGAGAATGGACTCGACTGTCATAGTTTCTTTGAAGTATTGTTTTATGACGAACCGACTTATACCCGCGGCCATACTTGTTGTGCATTCCTCTCTGTAAAAAATGTGAAAATGATTTGCACAATGGAACATTCTAGAAAGAACTCACACATTCGTGAATAATGCAATGAGTCTACGCTGTTGCCTAGTCATCTCCTAAAGAAAACCTAGCGACTCACTTAACCATAAATAATCATAAATTGATGTTTCTAGATTGCTCCATTTATAGTCTAGCAGAACGATTATTTGGTCAGGACATATTCATGCATAGAAACGATAAATTACACGTTTAAAATACGAGTACACTTTGTTCTGTGTTCAAACATTCAAATGTCAACTGTTCGCTCATTTCATTTACGACACCGTATGTAAATGTTGGTTCATGATTGATATACTGACATTATTTTTTTTATGTTTCAGTGTATTCCAAACAAATCATTAGACAGACGTCCACTTGATATATTTCTTTCAGTTATTACAAGGTATATCACAAGCCAAATAACACTCTGAGGTGGTGATATCAATGATGTAAATTCCTAATATTTACAATAAAAATTTGAACTACCAACTTCTGAAATATAAAAAAAAATATAAGTACGACCTAATACTTTCATTGTCCCTGTCACATTTTTAAAACGTTTTTCATATCACGGTTTTATCGACGTCATTCACGGTTCAGTTGCCACCACAAACAAAGCCGATACGCTTCTGTGCAAACAATGGCATAAATACACCATTACATGACATTACGCCAATGATATTGGTATCATAAAATTAATAGTATAGCATGAAACTGGGATTGACGTATAGCTATAAATTAAGGCGAATTTAGGTACGATGTAAATTGTATAAATCATTAAATGGATTAACGAGGCTGATGGTACCTTGTTATAAATCATGCTGCTCGAAGTTAGCGTTTTAAATACGTTGTTGACTGAATGTTTAAAAACAAGTGTGAATTATAGTGTGAATTATTAGAGAAATAAATGACAAAAATATTAATAGAGGAAAATATTATTCATTATTATATAGAAGGAAAACGAAACAAGAAGTGTATAAGAATAAGGATGAATATAAATGATATGGTTCTAAAGCTTACAAGTGATCTCTTCAAGATAATCCGATATGGAAAATAGGAAAAGACATTATGCAGGTTGACTTATAAGCTGAAGAATACAAGCTGTACGACGTTTATATTAATATGTAGACATGTGAAATAAGAACTCATATGAGTACTGAAAATGAGTTGGAGTTTCTAAATTATGAATCTGGCGAAATCGTACATGATTTAAGTTACTGAGCGACTCCTAGTAAAACAGAGGTTGACAAGTTTCAGGCGACCATATGGACATAGGTATTGTGAAATATGTCTTTGGAGGAATAATTGATTGCACACATGAACCATGTCCTATTTGCATTTGAATAGTACTCCCTAATATTTTTTTGAGTTCATGACTATCTCCGGTTTATTATTATATACATGAAAAAATAAACCTTCGCTCTATTAACTAAAACCATTAGAAGTTGCAAACAGTTTAATTTGGTAGTCAATCTAGACGTATCTAATGTAAGAGCCTGGATCAAATTTTAGTTCAAAGCCAAAGTCCAATTCTAGTCTCGAGTCTATTGACTCGAATACTAGTTAAGAGAGGTATTGAGGCCTAAAAGTTCTCGGTCCAGATATCTTCTATACATAATTGATTGATCGTAGATATTAAGAGCTGACAGTTACAATATAATATGTAACTGATAGACTGCCTCGTTGGTCGAGTGGTTGCAAGCGCGACTACCGATCGGGAGGGAGGTCCTAGGTTCAAATCCCGAGTAGGGTACTATGGGATTTTTCTAATTTAGAATTTCTAGTAGTGACTAGATCTAGTAGTCTGGATCTGTACCCGGTGTATGGCAATAGGCTCAACACCTATTCCATAGGACATAAACGTATCTGGTGAAACGTGGGAGTATAGTACACTCCTCTACCTACTCCTTCGCGGATTACAAGCGTGATGTTATGACTAAACATCGAAACGTAAGTAACTTTAACAAAAATTGATTTACAGTTTATAAAGGACTAGTGTTGATATTGCGACAGGATGAAAGCTGGTGGAAAATATTTGTTATTGCCAATTTCATCAAGATGATAAGAAATTGATAGAAAATACGGTGTCTGTATTTGGAACCGTAGCAAGACAATACAATTGAACACAAATGATCACAATGATATAGAATTTGTATACCTTAGTATAGGTATTGCAGCGATTCCATACTTTGAGGAGTTATGACTATAATCTTAAAAATTGCCCGAAGTAATATAATTTATTTCTATTGTTCCAGATGGTGATCTGAAAGACAAGTGCATGTGTCGGTTCATGTGTTGTGATGTCATAGTGACGTATTAACAAATATGAGGTCATCATGAAGCTTTGGAAGAGCCTCAAGATATCGATAGGCAGCCGAACTGATCCTAAAGTTTATTCTCAAGATCTGCCCCAGTGGGGTGGGCAGGGGTATGAATTGGATGGTAAGTCGAATTATATGCAGTTTTGTTAATGATCAAAATCATGAGGCTTTGAATAATGTTATGACTATTTTTAAATAAGTTTCTGATTAAGGCTGTTCAATTATTGCTAGTAAAAAACGTATAATACCTTTTGCCAAGACATGATAGAAGATTAAAAAACTTCGGAATAAATTAAATAATCTTAACTTTTCTCTAATCTGTCCTTTTTACTAATCTGTCAAGTTCATTTTGACGGCAGTCGACCCTTAACAAGATTATCGCTTGTGGCCGGTAATCGGAAGCGTTCCACTGTTTTAGAGGAAGTATTGTGTACTCAATCCTAGTTTCATTCTTAAATTGTTCATATTCGAGATGGTCACTTTTAATAAGACTGGTTATCATCTAATTCCATTTTTACTACTGAAGTCGTTTACAATAGACCAGCTTCCGGTTCTGTTCATCATTTTGTGATACCAGATATACAACAAATTGTTAATTTTTGGATACAAAAGAAAGAATCTAAAAGTTTTCAGACGAGTTCGTAACTCATAATTTCATATGTATGAACTCATATGTTCGTACGCATCAAAATTGCATTCAAAGTGAAATTACATTTTTCCAAAGCAAAATTGTGCTGCAAAATGATAACAGACGATATTGTCAATATTTGAGCTATGATACTAAAAGTGAAACAGAATTAGTGATTACTTAATTAAAGAACACAAGAATAGCATATCTTCCCTTTAATAGAGACAATCAGAAATGTGTTGTTGGACATATTCTTAGTAATATGCTATTAAGCAATTTAAGTTATAGACTGCCTCGTTCGTCGAGTGGTTGCAAGTGCGACTGCAGATCGGGAGGTCCTGGGTTCAAAATCTGGGTTGCGTGCTATTGGATTTTTTTAATTTAGAGTTTCTAGTACCTACCTAGTAGTAGTAGTTTTCCGAGTCGGAGTCTGGAATTGTGCCCGGTGTATGGCAATTGACTCGGGATTACTGGCGTGAAGTTATGTAAGTTATAAAAAAAATTCTCACTAGTTTCGTAGACTAGATGGCAGTTTTTAAAGAATTACCTCATTGGGTCTTATAAATAAATAAAAAAATCTCAGCCTCAAGTAACGGAAACGCCCAAATGTTAAGAATGTATGAAAGTCTGCTTGAAGCCGAATGAAAAAAAAGTACAAAGAGTAAAGAATTTAGTAACAGCAAAATTTTATTAATTTCTTGATCATACTAAATTAGCACTTTAAACCGATATTTACCTAATATCGTTACACCCAGATGCTGTGACTTCAATCAAAAGTCTTAAGCCGCACGGACTGGTGCAACATATAATTTTGAAGTTAAAATCATGTTTAAAAGAACGCCTCTATACTTACGAAATGTTTATAATTAATGCTTCTCCTGAACTAGGTCAGAAAAAAATCTAGCCAATACCCTATTTTTTATTCAAAATATGCCACGAATCCAATATTGTTCGCAGCAACACCGAACCACGTCTGAGAACGCAATGATTTGGCAATTTCGTTCAGGACTCGCCTTTGAATATTCCCCTTTATATTCTGAAATCAGACGAGCGTCGCTAAATTTCAATTTAAAATAACTGCGCAAAATATGCTAGCTCTTCATTTCTGCATATGATGGATTTTTGCACTAGAAGCTAGCGTAATTATAGTCCATCCAATTAACTTGAAATTTATCCTGGCTGTGGTAAACTATACTGATAAGGAATCTCTCTCATAAGGCACATTCACTTATAAAGCTTATGACTACGTAAAAAAATATTGCGACGTATATCAACATACCGGCTTGTTAAAATGTCTACAACGACCCTTAATATCGATTAAGAAAATAATTATATATATTTGCAGTAAATATATGTATTTACAGCAGAGGTTGATATATTGCGCAAACCACGAAATGAACTGAACTCAGCGAAAACCATGAAGTGACCTTATTTGTAATTACCTACAAGCGATGGCAATTCACGGCTTATACATATAAGGCAGTAACCACTAGTAATTACCAGTGGTTACTGCTTATGTGGTCAATGCTTATTTAAAGCAGTAATAACCACTAGTAATTACTAATGGTTACTGCCTTACCTCGTAAGGTAGGAAAACGCTTTTGATAAAGTGTTCTTAAAACAGTGTAATAAAAATAATACCGAGAAATATTTCTCCCGATTTTGTTTGCATAATAACTATTTCGTCAAAAGCTAAACGGTAGACAATAATAACTGTGTATTGTACGTGGTTCTCTGAGTAAAATTAATTCTTTTCTATTTTGCCGACCGTTAAGGAGACACATGAACAGTTTTTCAGACACGACTCAGTTACAAAAGCGCGCTAATTATGATACATTAAAGGAAAAATTAGAGGGTCAGACAAAGGACAGCACGCAAAAAATATTTGTTTTCACGGTTTTTCTTCTTTCCTTTTTTTATTGTACCTACGCCAAAGGAAGCGGTTAAAACGTTCGTCGTGTTGAGTTGAGAGTATTTAATTGTCCATTGGATTTATTTGATCCTTTTTCTCTGAGGCCAAAGTTTAAAGGTTCGAAGCGGTTACAAGAGTATTTTATTTGAAATTTATTGCCAGAACTGACAGATTGTTAGAAAAAAATGACTTGAAATAGCGATAAATGTCGGAGGGAGTTTTTCATTTTAATTACACCTTCCAACTTAAATATCGAGGTCAAATTTTGAAATATCTCTTTGTGCTTTTTGCAAAAAGGTACTAAAGAAACTTTATGAAATGTTTTAACTGTGATTTTTATATGTAGTTTTTAGATGTACTGTATTTAAATCCCATGTGACAACATGCGGTTTTTACAAGAAAATTATTTGTGTCCATAGAATTAAAGTTATTATTAACCGTTGATTATCTATCCACAGAGTTATATTTCCTATTTTTGTTGAAAACTCCGCAATAACACATTATGATGTTTTAGGTACATCGACTTCTGACATACAATTGTGCAAAGGTACCTAAGATTAATGAAAGCCCAAAGCTTTCGTCCTGAATTTGCTTGTTCCGATTATGAACGTTATGTTAATGATAATTAGGCTTTAATAAAGGGTAAGGAAAGAGGATACACAAGGAATTAGTGCTAAAAGGTTTTTAGTAAGAAAAGGTAATCCCACCCGAAAAAAATTAGGGTCAATAGGTATTTCTTATAGGAATATCATTGATGTAAGTAAATGTATTTCACGTTTTCATTTTTTTTTTCATAAGCAATTTTGTTCCTTTTTTCATGTCACAAGACATTGCTTAAGTTTAAGAATCACACAATATTTATGTCAGTCTAAAATACATACATATGGTCTAGATACACTAGTGTCGCGACCGAATAGCTAAGTATACTAGAACAATCGAAACAGTGTATCGTTACAGAATTTGATGCGGCAGGGAGATCCATGACGTTTGCACTAGAGTATTAAATTGTTTTGAGTATGAATCACGAAGATCGTTAAGCCTGGACTTTTGGCGAACTTTTCTTCACCAATTCAAACATAAGTAGAGCGGAATGCTCTTGAACCTTCCAGCAATGTGGGAAGATGTTCCTAATAAGAGACGGAACAAGTGGGTTCTTATAAAAATATATTCATAAATAGATGGTTAACATATGGTTGGGAAGAACGAAGCAAATAGATAGAGAGCTTGCATAAACCCTTGCTGCGAATTTGAAATACCCTAAGAAAATTTGGTGAATTTGCAGATCAAAATTTTCCTATTCGAAGTATTTTGGAGATGCGACGCTACTCCTAAGAGGTACGACAATTAAGTGTCGTATGCAAATGCTGTTAGCAGCCACACCTCTGGAACCAAAACACACATTGTTTTAGCAACAAATGCTTACTTGTAGAAATAGGTGTAATGATATCGCTCAAGCGAAATGTTACTTATTAATACGTGGTAGCAAACAACCAGTCACATCTAGAACTTCTATTGTAGTTTATGGTAGTCACAGGATCTAAGTTCTAAAAAAGGTTGAGGAGAACAAAATAACTTATTTGGTAAAAAGGTGGTTTTCAGGTTTCCAATGAACTAACCATATTAACAATCTGCTTTGCAAAGAAATCTTAATGTGACATTAAAGTAGATTTGCTTAATAATTTGTCTTACAGCGGATAGATATTTTATTCGTGAAAACGGACATAAATTTCCAAAGTTAAAGAATAGTAACACGACTTAAACGTCAGATCCCTGGAGACTATCAGAAGTGACTCCTCACATTCACCGAATGCAAACACTATAAATTCATATGAGCTTTGTCCTGTCTCATTAAATTTGTGAATAGTGGTACTAGAGCTTTTACACTAGACAGAGCCTTTTCTTTCTGACTAAACAACAGAATTAATGGTGCAGTAGTAATGTGATGTACTGCACTCGCAAGAATGGAACAAGGAAGTTGTGTGACGCTAACAGGATCAGACTTAAATATAAGATGACTCTTGTGTCAGATGAGTTGCGCGTTATCTTGCTGTGTTCCTAAGCTTTTCACAGTTGGTTACAATTAATTTTGAACATATTAAGAATAAAAATACATTTAATGATTTCTGTTCTTAACATTTACTACACTACTTCGCTGATCGAGTTGTAAGCGCGGTTGCTAATGAATAAGTTCTGGGCATAGCAAACAGCTTACCCATTATTACATGGTTGCCCAAAAACTTTTGAGTCGTGCGAGTGCACTCCATTCTTCTGCCTTGTCCTCTAAGGAAATACAGGCGGAATGTTATGTTGCGTTATTTTTATTACTGTAATAAAGCGTTACACATTTTTAAAATATTTATTTTACAATTGGTTTAATTAGAAACATTATTTTATTAATTGCAGTGGAGTCTTTCGAACTCGATATTTACCCTAACACTTTCATAGAGCGATTTTATTGAATGTGATTCGCTGCACCCAGTTTTAATTCGATTTTTCTTATATAAAAACTATTAACCTTGTTCCGTAAATTTAGATGCAGGCATTTCGCCAAATACTCAATTCAGGGTTCTTTACTTATATCGCAAATATATTATAATACTTCTTTGACTATGAAGGAATCTTATCAGGAACAATCTAGAGAATCTTATATGTGATGATTGCTCATTTTTTAACCTTTTTTTATATATTGTTAATAGGACAGTAGTTATTAAGAATAAGGCTATGAATTTTAGATGAAGGCATTTTATAATTATACATATCTAATCTCAATGTTACTTTTCAATAATGAAAAGAAATCAGTAGTCCTGTAGTTGACAGGACTACTGATTTCTTACCTTATGTAGTTAATATAAACTTACATAATCGTAGAAATATGGAATGTAAAATTACAAACAGTCAAAAATGAAATTAAAGTAACGTAACTGATATTTTTTCACTGAGTACGGAATCCTACTTGTCTAGCTTAATTCACAATTGCCGAGTACTTTTCTCGGCAGCAACACAGATTTGCCGAGAAAAAAATCCTCGCGGTAAAGGAAACTCACGGTAAAGTGGGGCATTAAAACTTCTCAGTGGTTTAGAGGGATATTACCCCGAGATTGGGCGCAGAGCGAAGCCTCTGAGAGAAAAGTTTCCCCTCAAGTTTTTCGAAAATATTAGCGGACTAAATTAAAATCGGCTGCATTGAGTCCGAAGTTTAGAATTTACTATGTGCTTCCGAACTTGAGGTTTGAAGAGAAGACCTTTTCAATTTGATGCGATAATAATAAACTTTTGTGACTGGACACAAAATACGATGTTTGTGGAGTATAAACATTGTTGCGGTGTTCAGATCAATTTTGTTGAAATCTGTTCGGAGCTAAATTATAAATCTGTTTCATTGCTTTTCAGCGGTTTCAGAAAGTTTTCTATGAATAATAAATATGAGTAGTACGAGTCGTTTCCAGAGATATTTCACAATATTGCTGATAACATGAATTCTGCTGTTATATTTTGGTGTTGCGGTTGTGAAATCGTTGAGTGTAGTAAATTATATACGAGAACTATAATTTTTGTGACATAATTGGAGGCAGCAACGTGAGATCTATCGATTGGTATGATTCGTCACTCTGTACGAAATCATTGTTTCCATATATTAAACTGCTTTCCAGAAATTCACACACTAAGGAGTAGAATTTAAAACCAAGTATGCATATTTCCCACCATCGAATGTAGCATCAATTTTGGCACCATCAGAAACTTGTATAACGACTGTTATTTAGAAAACACTTTAAAATGAGATAAGATGATTAATATACAATATTATGTTATGAGAACCATTTAAATAATATTTATCGAAAATTTAATTTGGTATAAACATTTAAACACCTTACTCTGCCGTAATGAAATAATTCTATAGCATCGTAACACGAGTTCGAATAAAAATGAAAGGCCATGAGCATTTTTAATCACGCACGGGTTGCTTCGTCCTGCGGGATTGTTGCGCCTTGTAATTTCCACAAAGGGCCTCAGGAGCAGCGGCCCAAATAAACTTTTGGAACATATTTTCATATATACACCTACTAGGACCAGTTCGGTGTTTTAATAGGAGATGCAGACCTACACAATATCCGAGCGTTCAGCTTTATAATAATTATACTCGTATATACACGGTCTAGTAGTTTATATTTTCGATATACATATGTATGTATCAACACTTTGCGAAAGAACAACCAAGGCATACTTAATTTAACCAAATAGGTCGAAT
>DWEE01001834.1:0-12504 GCA_018245755.1 Parelbella macleannani
GGGAGGGGAGGCGGGTGGGCGGCCGATCGATGTATGGGAATGTTAGCGAAGGATGAAGGAGGAAAAAAGGGTAAGCAACTGTGGAGGTGCCTTTGTTATAGGCTGTATTCAACACTATATGATTAGCGAAGGCGAATAGGTTATAATAATTGTAAGGATGAGAACGTATACCTACATATTGTACGAGGATTTAAATTTTAATTAAATGAACGAAATTAAAAAGGAAATAAAAAGATTCAATAAAACCAATTGCGGTAAGCACTGTAACAAGGATAGGACTAATATTGACAAAATTAAGAAACATAAATAACTGTAATTGGTACGTTTAAAAAACCTGTTACATATATATAAAATGGACATTAATTAGACGTTAGAATAGAAAAAGTAGACATTTTAAAATAATTCAGTGAAATATATCCATTTCGCGGTAGTTTAGGCATTTGATCCGTTCCCGTCTTCCTTTATAGGCTCTATTTCCCATGGGTGTAGGCTTTATTTCTATGTGATATTGCTTTTGTGACGTGAATTGAATACTTAAATTTTCATAACTATTATTCCACTATTCATAATGGTTCGTGTTGTTCTTCAGAGGCTTCACTGGTATTGAGACTTTGAAACATACGTTATTATGAATATTCAACTCGAATTATTACTGATAAATGCATAATTGCAAGTAGACCTCTTAACTGATACCTTAACCTTTGCCGGCTTGCGGCTAACTTCCTTAAGCATTAGGTTAAATGTATGTTTTACCATGTGGAAATCCTATTGCCTTGGACAATTTTCTGAGTCGTAAAATGCAACGCACTTCTCCACCAGAAGCGGTTTATACCACAATGCCTTGAGCAAGAGACGCGACGCGCGTTTTTATCAGCGCGTTTGCGAGCCTCTATATCATAGGAAATGGGATAATGGTATTGAATTCGAATGCAACTAAGTAAGGAACATCGTAAAACGGTAAACCGTTCTCTTGTTTTAATATTACGACTTTTCCGTGTCCAGTTAAGTTTGTCACGAATCAAATAAATCTTACTAGGTAAATAATTTCTGATTAGTTTCGTTTATTTAGATCTGAGTGTCCGTAGATTCATGGGTTGATGATTTACCATTTCGTTAATACGTTTACTTCAATCTTGTATATACAATCAAATGTATTACAATCTACTATATCTTTTATGGTAAATATGGGACTTTGAGTCAAGTTCTTAATATATACCTATGGATAATTTATGAAGATCTATTCCGTCGTTCGATGACCAACAGCTCATTACCTGTTTAAAGGTTCTTAATAACTTGTACAAATCCGATTGATTAGAAATTTGACGTACCGTTACTGCGGTGGTATATCCCAGACACGCTAACCTTGAGATGATGCTGTAGCAACAAATACTATGCGGGATGCTTAATTCCTTATAAATTTAACGTAGACAGATTGTTTGTCTACATTTTTATTATCTTAACAGCACCAAAGGCATATTTGAAATCGAAACTTTCTATGCTTGAATCCATCAATGAAGATTTACATTTACCGGAAAGAATTTAATTGCTATACCTATTAAATAATGAGTTAAATTGAACATAGTAGAATGCTATAGGAAAGCGTCACGTAATAAATTAGACAGCGCAAAAAATCTTGCACCCGAAGTAAAGTCAATCGTGCAAAAAGTATTGAATCGATTTTCATGTTTCTAAGAATAATAAAATTGAAGTGGCTGTAACGACGTATAAGAGAATAGCTCAGGGGTACAACGACACAATCAAAACCGTTAAAGAACAATAGAAAATAATGTAAGAATAAAATGGGATAGATGGTAAACATAAAGTATTAGTACTGCTAGTTTTCAAGTTGCAAATTTTTCATACATTCTGTATTGTGTTATAATTTGTATCTGCAAATAAGTAAGAAATGCATGATACTATCATACATAAAAATACAGTATTTATAATTAGTGTGAAGGTAAGCAAACTGACGGTTATGGGAGATTACGATTATTTTTACCAATAGATGAATAACAAATAGAAAAAATATTAAGAATAAAGCACACAGGAACTAAAAGGCATCACGATTCTAGATTTGTTATAAAGATGCCAAGAGCTAGATAGATGTATTTACAGTCGCAATCGGAGAATGAATCGTGAGAAACAAAAAGCTCGTTATTAACGACCCTAAACTTTATGCTATCGGAGCTAAATTTTAAATGTTAAGCGATGAAAGATTAATTTATCATAATATTGTGACCTACAGATGAACTTATAGATGAATACTTTAATGAATACGCTACGGTTTAAAAGTTTAAACCACGTTCCTTTGCCAGATAAACGTACACTGTAGGCGGAGCAGGTGTAAACCAATATGTGGCAAAGGTTACGGGACACCTCTAGTATAAATGCTTTGTTTTAAAGTTTACTATTAGCTGTATAGCGAAAAACATTAATCTATTACTTGAATCGAGGATTTTATTGAATTTTTAGACCTTGGCGTTTCTTGGCTATGGCGTAAGAAAAAAAACGAGGATATCCGATAGAGAAGTAAGTGCGAGATATACTCGTACATATGTCGCAGAGCCCATAGTCGTTGGGGCAAATGAGTTCTAAAGTGGACACAACAAAATGGCAGAAGGCGCATATGGCGCCCTGCGATCCATGGGAAAGAAAACTTTAAAAAGACGGATGGTAGAGACTGAATCTGCGGAGGATCGAGTGTTATGGCCTATGACCAGCAGTGGAACGATAGAGGCTGATTTGTTGATGATGTCCAACAATGGACTGAAACAGGCCGATGATAGCATAATGACGTGAAGTAAACAGGCAATAATTTCTCATAAATGAAACTGATTAAAGAAGTCGTCCGGAAACTATGTATAATATCATTATAAACCATATTCCACATCACAAAAACATCAACTGAACAATTTTTTATCGACGCTCAGTGCAGCGGGATGGTAACTGCTAATATAGGTACATCCTGTACATATACAATGAATTAATAAATTAAACAAGTCATATTAGATATACCCTTGGAACACTTTGTTATCGTACTAGACGCAAACGCAGTGCTCTAAATGAAGAGTGAAAATTGCTAAAAGTACATCATCTACTCATTTAACTGCAATGAGAATACGCATCTACTTTTCAACTATGAGATGCTAAGTTTAAAAGGTATTTATTATTATGACCTCCCTAAGGTTTCGGGTTTCTGATGAGTGGTTCTTTCGATTGTCGACCTCGGCGCGAGGTCGTAATTCGAAAGCAAAAGACAATACGGGCACGTCGGTCGGTACGTTCGACGACAGTTAATTAATAAATAGGACAGAACAAAGTTGCGCACAGATAGTGTCACTGAGAAGTCTGCCGCCGTAGTAGGCTGAATGGTATTTTTGACAAAACCAAGTTTTAAATAGACACATTTTTCCATAAATTTAACCTGACAAATAGGCAGATGTTCCATCTGATACAAAACGGTCACTGTCGCATATGGACATGAGCACAAAACTTGCCTACATTGAAGGAGAGAGAACCCCATATCACAGCGCACTGCTCTTATCTGTATGTTCTTGACAGAGCAGTCGTGGTAGGTTTTACGTGGTAACTTTGAGACGTACTATACTAAGTACGTTGGACGGAGCTTTAGTCTGATTCGTCCAACGGAGCAGAGGCCTTCCTCGAGATTTGACTACGTCTATTCTACGCTGCATAACCAGGCGTTCCAAGGCGTTCCAGCGCACACAATCTGTATTATTATGTACCTACATGAATTTTAGTCTCGTAAACTAACAAATTTTTGTTCACCAATTGTAACACCAATTACGATAAAGTTGACTACCGATTTATTATAAGTATCGACGTAAATATAAATTACAAAAATTATAACAAGCAATTAAACAGGCTGGAACATTAAATGTAAGTACATATAAAACAGCTGGGCTTTTGTGTCATTGTTATCAGTTTATCACAAGTCTCTGTGTATTAGCATTTCCGTATCGTCGACGATCAGAATGAAGCGATACATGAAAGTCAAATTGTATTATATCAATCTTAGGACTAAATGTTTGCAGCTCTCTACTGGATCGCGTGTTACTTATATACGTATTAATTTATGATAGATTTTTTTTCTATTTACTAACTGAAATGAAGTTCTTTCTGCGACGTGATTACGATACTAAATAAATTCTTTCGTTGTTGTTTGTTCAATTGTTTATATATAGGTGTTGTTCGCTCGTTACTCTATTTATATTTTACTTAATTACAGCGATTTACAACTTTTGTAGAGTAAAGTTTAACAAAATTGAATTCGTCCATATATGCGTAAGATCGTATTCCTACGATCGTATTCGTGTACAAAGATCTGATTTCTGACTGCCTTTCGCCAGCAATGAGACACGAGGCAGTACCATAATAAGGTTTGATGTATCGACTTGTCTCTTTTCGTTCATATTCCGAGTGCATTGTATTCACTCGTGTAAAACTTATAAAAATTTGTGGCAATCTTAATGAAAATCTTGAAATATTCACATCGATATGCGTATCTGTATTGTGGTCGTTACTTTGTTAAGTTATGACAATTAAACGTGAGTTATTTAAAGTGTGTTTATGCAGAAGTGAATATTTATTTCCTGTAATTGCAAAGCAACAAGTTTAATGAAAGTCGATAACGAAACAAAAGCGTTGTGTGGATGAAGCATCACCGAGTTTGATAGTGATACACGTGTGGAAATTTATAGACAATAATTAAATTGAAATATTCTTTGTATTTTGATGTAAGTAATAGGTAGGTAAGCAAATTAATAAAGACACATTAAAAGGTGTCCGCCATAGGTTAAATCTTAGAGAAATCTGAGATAGAACTTTGCGGCCATCAAAAATAGATTACACATAATATAGCGGTCCGTCTACGTATAAAGTTCCTAATTTTGATTATTTATTATAATCCTAATCACAGAATATATAATATAAGAAGTAATAGCTACCTATATTTTAGGCATCAGATTCTTTTAAGTCTACTGATTATCGGACATTCAAAAATAAGATGAGTCTCAGGAGTTGCTGTAGATTTAAGAATGAATAGGGAAAGTAAAGATTCCAAATTCCGATCGGATAAGAAATTAAAACAATAATGTAGGTACTTTAGAAGACATCAGTTTAATGGAGTAGATATACGCTCTCGGATTACTATGACAGTTATAAAGGTGACTGACTACACGCCTCATTTGTGTTCATTCGCTGTCAGAACATGGTTTACCGCTGGCAATCTAGCCTATTGTGAATCCAGTCACCTCTTCGTAAGACATAACGCCGCCCGTGCACTTCCACACTAAGTGAATATTAAAATAACGGTTAAAATTTGCGTAACGTATAAAATGAATGTAAAATTAAAAGCATTCAATTAATTACGATGAGTCAATGATTTTTTATTAAAAATTATAATGTCATGTTCAATTTAATCCATTGTGTCAATGAATAATACGAACCATCTACATATACTTGAGCAGAATTAGGTAACACTGTAAATTTTGTTTTTTGGTTGTGAGTAGGTACTTTACAAGCCTAGAGCATTTAAAAATGATTGTTATTGATGCAAATATTGCTTAGATTATCCTCAGTAGAACTAGAAGAATAGCTTTCAAAGTTGTTTTATGCCATTTTATATATGCAACTATATATTTTATAATATGCAACTCTTTTATAAACTCCGAATTTTTGTTAAAAATGTGTTCGTAAAAATAATCGTATTTAATATATTTCTAGTCACCTGGAGATATTTAATTATCCTGTATATTTACTAAATCAGAATCATCATATTAATCAGCCTAGCCCCGTCCACTACTGGATATAGGCCTCTCCAACAGCACGCCACTGAGCTCGATCTTCAGCTCATCGCATTCAAAATTGCTGCCAGCCATTTTGCATATATCGTCAATCCACCTAGCTGAAAGGCGTCCTACGCTACGTTTGCCAAGACGCCGTCTCCACTCCAGAAAACGTCTACTCCAACGGTAAACGGTTCTGTGACAAATGTGACCAGCCCACTGCCATTTCAGCTTGCTAATCCTTGCTAATTTAAATCAGGATGTAACCCCTGAAACAGAACAGACTTGGAGACTTTTAGATTAGCGAGTAAAAAACCGTACCCGGTGACAAGGGACATGAAAAGGCCATACAATTAATAGGAATACGATTTTCGAAAATATTAGTCTGTATTTTCTACGTATTAAACGTAAGTAGGTATAGATAGCACAATGCTTGACGATAAATATAAATACGCAATTATCGAAAAAGAGAAAGGATTCCAATTAATTAATTTTATTTCGAAAACATTAATGGGAATGAAAACATCAATCAATTTATGTAATTGAGACCGAATTAAACTAAGAATCGTGTAGCTTTATAGCGACAATAAATTATATGAGAAATATCAAATCCATTTACGTTACGACAGAATCTCACAACAGGATGTCTCGAATCGGTTTTCAATTGGGATTAATTTAAATAAAAAGAAACTATTTTCGATACATGTTACTCTGAATAATTAACTTAACTAAGTGCTAAATGAATTAAACATAAGGAATAAACAGATTTTACGTTAACCCGTTCCGCGTCTTGTCTAAGTGGGTCATACATTATAAATGCAGCAATGGATTAATAGACTAATAGTTATAATTATGTTTGTTTAGTGAATGAGTATGATCAATTAAGCATAATATATAAAATTAGCGCCATCATTAATCATCGTCAGCCAACGCAAGGTGTAAAATAAATGTGCAACTATATAAGCGAATATAAGAACGGTTATACATTCGACGGGCAGCGAAGAACCAGATGTATTTCAATATAACTGTAGGCAGAGAGCACCAGGTGGATTGTGTCTCTACCCTTACAGACTTGTATTTTTCTACGGCATTTATCACTCTTTTCATGCGCGCTCGCTACTAATTGTTGTATTGCAAATTGTGTTCAAAAGACCCTGTTATACATATACATATGTATACAAGCAAGCATCATAATATAACATCACGCCTGTATTTCCCACGAGGGATAGGAAGAGGAGTGGAGTCACCTTGCGGAAAAAAACAATTGTATTTTTAAACATACATATTAATTGATACAATAATTGTCTTCGAGATGACTTAGCCCGTACGAGTCGACAGGCAGCAAAATAATGCCATCCCGAAAATCAATTTAGAAAGTCGATGATTCGAAACGCCATTCAACGATATTTGGTGCGAGTCCGCCGCCGCCTTATCCTTTCAATCGGGCGTCGTAAACAATCGATAAAGAGACATTGACCTTTGCCAGGTAATGCGGTAGAACAATACCGAACCGATTCACAGATATGAAAGCGACTATCGAGAGAGACAGATAGCACCGAGCGGCTGACGTGATGTTTCATCGGCGAAAAAAAATGTAACAAAAGGAGTGAAAGTGAATTAGTGGAATATAGCAGTTCGCTTGATGGATGTTTAGGTGTCTGTGTGTGTGTGTCCGTGCTTGTGCGTGAGTGTGTTTCAGATCGATTAAGCTTTAAGAGTGGTTTGTATGAATGTAGATACACACATGTACATAAAAATGTATGTAGACTATTTAAACCCATGTAGTCAAGAGAGAATTTTCCCTGTCTTTGTACATAATTATTAAAAAGTAACGCAATATTACGCCTGTAATCGCCGAAAGGGTAGGCAGAGAAGTGTAGTACATTCACGCGTTTCACCAGTTAAGTTTACGTCCCATGGAATAGGTGGTTAGCCTATTGCCATACACTGGGCACAATTCCAAACTGCGAGTCACTACTAGAAATTCTAAATTAGATAAATCCAATAGCATCCGATCCGGGACTTGAACCCAAGACCTCCTGATCGGCAGTCGCGCTTGCAATCACTCGACCAACGAGGCAGTCGATTATTACTAAATACTTGTATTGATGAGTTGGCTATCGAAAACCTATCTTTTACATTTGCGCTGATTCATTATTAATTTTCATGTTTTATTCAAAAAACTCTTCGTAAATTAACAATGGGGACGCTTTGGTTGATCACTGAAAATATATATTCTATGTTTTGTACACACACTAAAATTATTATGTATTTTCACATCAACCGAACACAATATCGTAGAAACATTTCATTGACAACAAACTCAGTACTATCAACAGAGTCAAACTTCATTCACTTGTCTCCAATGACTCTACTGTGTTATATACATACTTCATCTTACAAACAATTATATTTAAACGCGACCATCATGTATTTAAAACCGTGTAGTGACCGGTGCGGACACGAGTGCGCGAGCCATACGAATTAGGCAACCAGTGTCACAATTCATTTGACAGCGAACGCCTGAAGAGAAACAAAACGGTCATTTACATAATACATATAGACGGCCATCGAATGTTTTATGTGTATTAATGAGAAACAAATTAATAATCATTTCTACAGTGTGCATCTTATTATCGGTTTATTATAATTAAAGCTACGTCGTTAATTAAATGTCCGTTGTAAGTTTCTCATTTTTACATTTAATCACTATCCTCAACAACATTTTCAATCTTTCACTGTTGGACAAAGATCTCGTCTCATTTCATGAGAAGGGTTAGAGAAAATACGAGTACGTAAAGATCTAAGGTGGGAAAGTTTTCTTACGACGTTTTCCTTCACCCTTGTTGTGCCATCGACAGGTAGACTATTTCATTGGGCGGGAGTTATAAACGAAGGGCATTTGTGTGGAGCGAACGGGCCGATCAGCCGCACAGCCAGAAACGAAGCGGGTTTATTCGGAGTGCGTGGTCCATCCGCATGTGCACGAAAGAAGCGGACTTGCTTGGACCCCGTGGTCTGTCCAGCCGCACGTCCACGAGAGGCTCGTTCGTTCGGAGCGGGCTCCGTCCGAGCGCACGTCGCCGCGCCCGCTAACGAGCCGCGCTCGGCGCGCGGACGTGAGCACAATAAATCGCAACGTTCCGCGGCGCAAAGGTTAGCCGGTGTGTCGCTTTTGGCATATTTTGATAGCGCACGCAACTTTCTATTGCAATCCGTTTTTCCGGTTTCGCACGAAACACCATTAAGCGAACATTCCACGGGCTGCTTATGGTTTAAAATAACATCATATAAATGTCGTAATACATGAATAATATAAAAAAAATCATTACTTTTGCTATGTTCAATAAATAACATTATATAAAAATTCGTACAAATTTATGGAATCTCATATATGTATATATCATCGACTCTTTTATCGTTTTACTCTTGAACACAACTCCGCTAGGCGTGATTAGATTTAAAGCTCTAAATTAACAAAGTTGACCTTCTGCCGACTAGTATACCTACTTCACATACCTCTAATAATATTAAGAAATAGCTATAGCTTTATAGCTATAGTTTTAGATATATGGCTTTAAATGATTGTATATAGTACAAACAAAATTACCTGACACCTTTCTATCACTGCTATATATGACCTTGTTCTGCCCTATTTCTCTAAAACAGAGTTACTTTGATTTTTTTGTGTTAATAGCTGCCCCAACAGAATTCGTTCTGTCAAAAGTTATTGGTCTGTCGCAGCCTTTAAAAAAAAATCCTCCTATTTTTTACGTTTTTTCTCTCGATAAGAACATTCGTCAGACTTCATGAAATACAACAAAAAGAAATCATCCAAATCGGTTCAGCCGTTCACGAGTTTTACGCGAAGCAACAGCTTTAGCGATTCACTTTATTTATACATATAGATTCGTACTGTAGTACTCATACACCCCTAACCGTATGTCATTTAGAGGGAAACTACATCAAATCGGACTGCTTCATTTTGAATCATTTTATACCAATATTCCATGTAATTATATAACCACCTAGATTTTCCACAGTATAATAGTGTACAATATAAATTATTAATGAATGTAAGAAGTGGGTACGATAAACAATGAGTTACATAATTTCTTTGATGTCTCCACTTTAGAAGCGTGGGAGTTGATACATTGGAGATCGAGCGATGGATCGTACTGTCCCAGCGGTCGATGTTTTACAACGACAAAAGCGCCGAGAGTTCAACGAAGGAACAAAACGAAGAGCTCTACCCTGGCGAGCCAGCAAAGCGAACACAAACGACGATTCGATAAGGATGTTGGGATCGCGGAAGGGATATAGTTCCCGGGTACATATTACACGAGCGCCGGGCGTGGGACGCGTTTGAAGAATCTACCTCGGGGATCACTCGGATATTTTATCACTAGCGCGCGACACGAGATCTGTATCTATCTATTTGTTTGTCTCGCAATTTATTTTCGGATTAAGTTACAAAATTGATCCTCACAAAATCTATTACTACAATTTATAAATGAAAATGATAATGTTGTCAAAATAGACGGAGAAAGTAAGTATATATCCATTTAAGTAGAATCTAAGACCGTAATAACTAACGCTTAGTGCAAAATCTATAAAAAAATTAAAAAAGAGAAAGGAATACTATCAATAATTACAACCAGGCGGAAAGACTATCTACGAACACATATATATTTGCTTATAAAAAATCACGTTAAGTTGATGGCTCTTGCGGTTGACAAATGCAAAATAAACCTCACATTTTCCTATCACCTCACCGGCCGCTATATAAATGTGGCGCAATTATCAGCTAATGACTTTCCAATAATAAAAACATTAAGATAGAGTCTGTTTATGTTATTGGACAATCTTATCTGAACGGCGGTGTAAGAGTGGTCTATTGGCTTAACCGCTAAGCGTTACTAATGCACTAGAAAGTGTCCCTCGCAAGAATTACATTGCTACACAAATTTATATATCGCCTCGAGAGAGATATTGGCCGGGGGTGATTCTTTGAGTATCTCGTAGCAAAATTATATGACGAATAAACACGTGTAATAACCTACAACTGTTTGTATAAAAAAAAATTAAACAAAACATTTCGATAATTAAATGAAAAGAATTCAGTAATTAATGAAAAATTTCAATCATTTTCACATCATTTCGAGTATTTGTACTTTTAATTAATTTAGCATCTAATTATATGGTTTAAAATGTTTCAAGCAAACAAATTGATAAGTAGTATGTAATTAATATATCTGATAACTTCGTAATGAACTTACCTGATGATCTAAATCGTTTACTGAGGAGTAATTCAACTGACCAGCAGTGGGACTGTAGTGAGGTTGCAGTGAATGAATACGAGTGTGGGAGTAAGGAGGGGCGGTAGTCGATACAGGCATGTCGATAATAAGCAAAATCGAGTTCTCAGCGGCCCGCGTTGGTCCGTACGCGTTAATATGTTAATGCGGTCGTCGCGAGTCCAGTCACGATGTTATCGTCACACATACACACATTCACAACTGGTTCCGACTCGAGTCCGTTTACGATTCGCTTTTGACACGTTTCGTGTGACTCGCGACCTGCAAATGGGTCACGGGGTTTTGCGATGATGATCGAAATCAATAAAACGAGGACCGCCATTTTAACGGCCGGCACTCTCGATAAATTATATTAAACGACACGATGAGAATAAGGCTAATTATGTGATCGTGACTTGGTACCAGTTAAATGTCACAGCATCTTCGAAACATGTAGTGAAAGATTATAAGTGGCAATTACTGGGGGGATATTTTTATAAGCGATCGCGTTGCGTTTTTGGGCACTAACTGCTACAGTAAACTTCGTTATTTCGATACGGTGTTATTAAAATAATTACAAACCCATTCTAAGTAGGTACCCTAGTACTAATTGATCATAATGATGTCTTGGGTAACTTCACACGTGGTCATGCGATTTCAAACTAGGAATAGACTATAATATCGTAATCAGACAGTAGACAGATATACCTACTTATAAATTTATATATAAATTTCTAAATACATACCTGAGTTATTTTACACCCGAACACAGAATGGGCACTCATGCGCATCATACAAACACTAGATCTGGTAGGAAATCGAACCTACAACCTTCTAGGTGATCCGTCAGGTTGACTAAGCATTGAGCCAACAGCCTATTTTTCTTTATAAATATACTTAAGCTAAAAGTTTAATCCGTTCCAGTGAATAGAGCGATACACCGCATTCCTATCTTGAGCAACAAACACCTAACGAACCAAATAAGACCATTAGACCCATTTCCACCTATAAAGACTGGATACTACGAAAGTCCTTTTAAGTTAAAACAGAACAGTAGCGTTTAAACTTTTCTATCGATAAGATCTCCGTTGACCGTATAAGCGCGCGAATAATCAACCGTTAAGAATGGCGCGTAGGGTTGTCAACCAACGAATAATTATGCAATTTAAAAATTATCTATATTTAAAATGAATAAAATACCACTTCGATTCAGAAAACTATACTTTATAACATGAAATTGATAAAGGACTTTTTTCAAGGCTATTTATTCAAAGGTTATAATAAGATAAGATAAGATTATGTATTATCATTGGGGGAGCACATGAAGCAGTGGTAGCCTAGTGGTTAAGAATTCAGCCTCTCATTCCGGGGGTCCTGGGTTCAAATCCATGGCGCGCACC
>DWEE01001835.1:0-12503 GCA_018245755.1 Parelbella macleannani
AAACAGTACCTATTATTTTCCGATTATGAGTCTCTATACCTACTTAAAACCGAAATAGATATCTAGTCAAAATAAGTAGGTATTCTGGTATCATGAAGTTTTTAAAAAATATGTATTTTAAAACATGCTAATAAATAATAGTTCTATGAATCTGTAAATGATCTTTACAACTTTGCTTTATACCACACGAAACTACAAGGATTATCATTAAAAACTTGCACAACTAATAATGACAAAAATTATTTGTGTTACTCGTTATCATTTAATTAAAAATTAATTATACTATATTTAAATTCTAAATAGACCATTAACTTGTCTTTTTTAACATTTTGTTACGTTACGATTATCGATTAAACAGTCCTAATTGTGGTAAGGACTGACGCCGTCGAGTCTGCCAGTATCGAGAGTCATTTATTTTAAAAAAGAGGTGAAACGAAAGTCCGAACGAAAGTTGCTTAATATGTGGGGCATGTAGCCCACCCGGCGCGTCGTCTCGGGTGAGTGTTGTGAAGAAAGTAGCACCGATGACGTCACTGCACGGTAGCGGGAGCAGCGCGACGTGGCTGACATCACAGCATCACTTGACACGCGTGCCTCTTGACGTCACTCGCCATTCATCACTAACTTCGAGCTATTGCTGCTGCGTGTCTTACCATACAAGAACGTATCACAGTACGCTTTATAGCCCGGTAGTAGTATGAAGTAGAAATGCAGCGATATATATTTCATTATATTTTCATTCTTATTGCGTAAACCGATATATAGATATTAGATTTTAATTTAGTATTGTCAAGTACACGCCTGATTTGCGTGTAATGACCGGTGTCCAGTCGGTGCTCTATTTAAATTTTTTTCGTAATGTTGTCCGTGTATGTGGTTATTATTTAATGATAAATAAATATTTAATCAAAAACCTTAATCTAATCCTTAATATATTATGTATAACTTCGGAAGATACCGGTGAAAGTGAATAATAAAATAGATTAGGTACCTTTGTCCGTATGTTTTTTAAATGTATCTACGTGTATGTTTTACATGTACATATATTGAACTGTAAATACCTGTTACGCGAATTGACGATTTGCGCATATAGGTAGTCTAACTAAAAGAATTCTGAAGTTAAGACATTGTATGAAATATTGCTTTTTTTCTATAACATTTAAACACTACAGTGGCGGAAAATATCTAGGCATTGTATGACAAAAAATGCTTCCAAAGATAATGTGCAAATTTCTATATTTGAGAACAAAATTTTTCCTACATTATTGATAAAGTGGGTAGCCTACAAGGAGTCGTTGGATCTTGACATCACATACACATCATCAGCCTATCTCGCTCCACTGCTGGACATTGGGTCTTATGAGAACAATAAAATATGCATAGGAGTTTATAGGAGAATAATTAAATAACCTGTTTGATGATTAAAAACGAAACTAAATTTAGCACATTACAACTGGTAACAAAAACGAATATAAATGAATAAAACAAAATATACATAATGTGAGCGAAATATACATAATGTACATAATGTGAGCGTAATTGGATAGTACACTAAAGTTTTCAACGGATTTGTAGGAATGCACAGTTGTTTCGTTTCACCTTATAACCTATATTCTATGTTCCATTCATTACAGCCTATCTTGCTATGACTTCAGGAAAATTATTTGTTATTGTCATTGTTTTTAGGTGGGCGATCAACTGGTGAGCGTCAACGGTTACCGGGTGGACGATGCTGTGCACGCGGAGCTTGTTCACTACCTCACGGCACAGTCCAGGCTTAAGGTCAAAGTAAGATGTAAGTCGAACTTTATTACGATTACCTTCTAACATCGCTAACGCCACTAACTCAATATAATGTGGTAAATTATGTATGAGTGTTGATGATTACAACCTAAGACGACTTAGATACACGCTAACTCACTATACAAAAGCAAGAATGGCTTTTTGATATGAGAATAAACTGTCATACTCACAACTCCATATTATAAATCCCGTGTCACGGCTGCAATATAATATCTTGTGACTCTTCTGTTTGAGTACTCCATGCTAGCCTTCATAATTAATTATCAACAATTTCCAAGTGGTCATCTCTGTATTTGTCGAAAATTCAATTGTGAGTAATACAAATTACAATTATCTGATTTATACCTGTTGTCATACACATTTTATGATATAATAATATTATAGGTAACTACATTTTTACTGCGTGGACAATGACGAAATTTCATACTTACTGCGCGTTAGAAGGCCTGTTCATTTCATCATTACAATATGTAATATTATTTATCTACTAACATAAATGTGTGCTCCGAACAAAACCACGCTATTCGAGTACGCGGTCTCTCAACGTATTGTTGTTTTTCTGAGAAGTGGCAAGACCCGAACAGTATCCTGATACCCTGATTAAAATGATTCAGGCATTTATTCGAAACGAGTACCAACTACCTAAGTTTATTGCTAACCATATTACCTGTGAGTTAAATTTTATGTTTTTTACGAGTATAATATTTTAAATTATTCTCAAGTTGCTCAGTCGAGGAGCTCGTTTTTCTACAGTACAGGGTACAGTTGAGTACCACAGTTTAATGGTTTTTTTTTATATCATTCATAGCCTCTACTCACCGCCAACGACTGATTATTATTAAAAAACGATTATGTATCGCTTACAGTATTGATTATAAAGCTGGTTGGAGTTAGAGAATTCCCGGTTAAATTCTTGAGCGCGCGAACGTACGCGAATTTC
The DNA here is from genome assembly GCA_018245755.1 of Parelbella macleannani. Lineage (NCBI taxonomy): Eukaryota > Metazoa > Arthropoda > Insecta > Lepidoptera > Hesperiidae > Parelbella > Parelbella macleannani. The sequence goes on from DWEE01001835.1 coordinate 2,744, forward strand.
CATATCTGTGCTGGGTCTATTTCGCTGTTTGTGGACTTGTTTGTGCATGGCCGAAGCACATAAGTACGTTAAAGGAATTCTAGTGTAGGGTCTTTTGTGAGATGAATCGTCATTATTAGTCGATATTCATAAGAAAATAATTTAGTCCCAACAAACTTAATAACTTCAATTTTTCTGCTTCCTAACCAATTTTTAGTATTTTTAATAATAATAACAGAGCATGATTATGGCTGGACATAGCAAAACTGTGCATCCCAAAAAATGGATTCCAATTTAACAAGTTATTTTGTTGCAGATGTTGGCATGGTGCCGGTAAAAGAGTAAGTATTCGTGTTTGCATATCACATTATTTATGTTAAAGTAAACGATATTTTTTAAAGCCATACGGTCTGTATAGGTATTACAAGGTCTATATAATATACGACTTGCTGAGGCCACAAATATGAATTAATTAACTAGCGGTCAGTTACAGATGACTTGCAGCTACCGAGCCAACGTTTTTTAAAGCAGTAACAAGTTCCACCGAGCTCGGAACAGAGAGTGCTGTTTTACAGTTGGAATAAACGTGCGTCGGTAGTCGCATGATAAGACCGCATGTTACAAAAATACTTCAATATTATACTTACGTAAAATAGTGCGCTAAAACTGATATGTAAACTAAGGGTCAAATGGCTGAAATCTACGTAGATCATTATAATCCGATAACATTGAACACTATACCCGAAAATGTTTGTATCAGTATAATACGTATTTAACACCTTGCAACATTGCTCCTTTTTATAAAAAAATAATTATTATTTCCGTACACGAAACCTTGTTACAGCAAAGAGCACGAGTCGCTGTCATGGCAGTTTGTCTCCGAGCGGGCTTCGCTGGCTTCCGACGTGTCATCCTCGCCGACCTTGTGCCGCAATGTGGACCACTTGACCGACCTCAGATTATCCATATTAGTGCCGCCTAGGGCTAAGCTCGGATGTGGGTGAGTTATGTTAAATGCTGCTTTATCTAAGTTACGTTACCTTACAAACGTTCTAATTATATTATGACTAGTAGGTGCGTTAATGATCTTGTTAAAAAAGATTTCAATTATATTTATCTGGGACGATGATTATTATAATAAAATATAAAGACCGTAAATATTTTGGAGTGGAATAAAAGCTCTCAAAATATGGTTATCTGAATTTAAATGGGTTTAAAGTCTGTAATTAGATGTTATTATTAGGTACGATATAAAAACATCAACTTTTATAGTATGATTTGATACATTAATTTGATGATAAAATTTTGTTATGCATAGCGTTACATTAAAAAGTGCACGTCATTTATCTTCTCAATGCTGTTCTTATTAATTCTGCTGTTAAGTTTTTCTCCTGTGATCGTGATTTCTTAATATGACACTAATTGAAATTTGCGTTAAAACATAATTCCATTGTACCAAATACATAAATGAAATGAAATGTACGTGATAGAAATACATTTATATCGGCAATAAGTAATCAATCAACTACAAATAATAATAAGAGGGTTAATAAGATGACTAATGACCCAAAACAAGTAAAGATTTGGCACTAACTAATCGTACTAATCGTAACTTTATGTTACGTGATATTTACATTTATTCGGTCCTGTAGCGAGCCATTAAATACTACTTACTGAACTACAAATTCGAAAATCGAGAAATTTAAGAAACCTGTACTGCTTCCATTGTTTCAGAATATGCAAGGGTCCGGACTGGAAACCGGGCATCTTCGTCCAGTTCGTGCGTGACGGAGGCATTGCGCAGGACGCAGGGCTGAGGCCGGGAGACCAAATTCTGTCATGCAATGGCCAGGACTTTGCTAACGTTACTTTTCACGAGGTACACTGGAATTGTTAAACCCTTAAGATATCAAATAGCAACCGTAAACGACTTTTATTGTTAATGATTTACGAGTCGAGAAGACATCTTTGCATATTTACTTGTGCAACGTTTTGTAGGGTTAAACTGGGGCCCCGGTCAATGTAGTCGGTTACCCATAGATATATTAATATATATTTCGAAGTCAACCGTCCTCCGTAAATAAAAAATATGCAAAAATCACGCTCAATTATAGGTTTTCAGAAGTTATTTGCAGCTTGCAGCATGCAGATAGCTTCTGATAAATGCACAACGCTGGTACCTAGCGAATTACGTTTACCTGTTTAATCCACTATATTAGGATGCACTCAAAAAGCAACGTAGAGTTAAGTGAAAATGACTTTGGTCATTTATTTAGTAAGCGTTATCGCCTCGCCTCTGGGTTTTAACCGCTGGATCACTATTAGTCAGTTATAAGCGTGTCGGATAGCGCTAAGATAAACCTCACTAGCGATTCTCACTTAAATCGGTAACGAAACCTCTCTATTCTGAAATTTCATAATTAAAAATTTTTAAACGATTTGTGGCAAAATGTGAAATTAACTTGAACTCACGAACGCAGTCTAGCTAAATATTTCTAAACTGGTATTAATTTAACCGAGTGATTGTTTCATAATTAATGTTTTTGTCTAGGCTATAACGGCAATGAAAGCTAGTGGTCGATTAGAGCTGATCGTGCGTGAAGGTGCTGGTACTGAGCTGGTCTCCCCTGAGAGCTCAGGTTACAATAGTTCAGCATCGTCGGCCGCGGGAGAGCGGAGCCCAGCGCCTTCCGCTCCTCTTATACCTCTAGCACCACCCGCGGCCTTACGACGTAGGCTTACAAGCGTTGCTGAAGAAGCCGCTGATAGAGCAGACAGGTTTGTATACCTATAGGGTTGTGTTGGTTTAAAACAAATTGTAAGATTTAAACTGGCAACTTAAACTTGGCTAGTCGTATTTCATATATAAGTACTTGAAAGCGGCTTTGAAAAGTGCCTGAGATTTCTCCACAATTCAGTACCTACTGTGCAAGTGAAAGAATACAATTCTGATTTTCTTAATTTTATATTCGCTATTTCATGTCAGTTGTTTTTTCTACGTATTACCTTTATTTTAGAGTGATCATGAACCGAATGAAAAGACGGACATGGGACAGTTTGGAATTCGATTGGAAAAATGGCGACATCCATAATTTCGATGCACCATCCGATATAGAACCTGACTACGACAGCCCGAGTATACCAAATAATCCTCATTCATATGTCAACAAAAGTAATTTGCGAGTTAAAAGTTTAAATAGTTATGAACCTCCGAAAGTCACCAGTCCGTTAAATAGAACTATTATTAATTTAACCGATAAAGGTGCAACTATACAATGCAGTTATGACAACAACGTAGCAGCTAATAAGAACACAGCATCAATGAACCCAACAAATAGAGATAACAAGAAAAATACAATAGTTGTTGAAGTTCATCACATGAATGCGCCGTGTGTAAAATCGCATTGCAATTTTTCATCTCCTGCGAGAGATGATTGTAACGTTGATACTGCTAGTATATCAAGCTCAGCGACTCTATCCAGTGCCATTGCTGAAGAAATACAAAAAAGGAAGTTGGTAAGTGTTAGCAATGATTATTAAAATTATCTTATTAGTTTGCCGTAAATTGTGGATAGACAAAAATTTTAAATAACAGAACTGTAGTGTAATTTTTTTTACAAATAACAAGAGTTTGGTAGTACATTCAAGTTATAATTATAGGTAGTATAAGTTTTTGAAACTATCTAATTATATTGCTGAGGTCTGCATCTAGTTCTAAAAAGTTCTAAACGTTCCATTTTAATTATGTGAGTCGGACTAGAGATTAATAAAAAATGAAAGTTTAGCAGTAAAGAGAGTTTTTCATAAAAATATAGAAACATATCTCTTGTTTATAGGTATAGTAGAACGAAATTTTCGAGAGCGAATCCACTACCGCCAATCTGTTACTAAAGGCTATTACAATGGTATTTCTATTGCTGGATTATAAATAGAATGTACATAGTTTCAACTCTATAATCAAATAGTTGTAGCGTTAGGCACGTGGTCGATGAAGCGGTGACAAGTACAGGCTTGTCGAGCTAGGCTGCTAAGTGAAGCGGGTTAGGGAGAGGTTTCGAAATATTATATTATTGACCAATCAAATAGGTTTGCTATCAAGCTGCCTTAATTATATTCGTTTAGAATAAGCTAAACTAGCCAAAAATCATTATACCAAAGTTTAATTACGGTCAATAAATTGTTAAAGTTAAGCATTCATTTATTAGATTTTTTAAATTGTGGTATAATTTGAAAAAAGCCATAATGATAAATAATATATTAGTAATAAAGATTTTTATTTATATACTTAGATATTATATTTATATTGCACCATATCGCTGCGATTCGCATCTGTAAAGAATTCGACCGTGAATGTCAGTCATTTGTCATTCTGTGCGATATGGCTTATAAGTATCACTTTCTCCTGCACAATTTATCGATTAAAGTTGTTAGCTGTGACGTTATAACTTTGGTACTATAATCCGTAATACGTACGGTCGGATAGAGTGCCAGTAATGTAAAAAGTAAAGTACTTGTAGCTTCAGATAGCGGCAGTATCGATCATGTGCTATCTTTCTATCTATTTTCATCTGATAGCGGATATTTCAATATGAAGGTCGAAAATGTAAAAAGTTATAAACACTCATACAAGTTCAAATGTTATTAGGTACTTATAAACGAATGGTTCAAAAACTTATTATACCCATCGCCGATACAAATAGTCATAAAAGACTTTGTATTGGCAGTGTCAATGATGTAACAATTAGTAAAGTAATGTAGATAAATAAAGATAGTAAAGAATTTAAATGATATGAAATACAATTTTTAACACGTTCACTGAAATACTTTACCAGTTTCGTGATCGCATTCTAATATAATTGCTTTATAATTTATGATTTCATTTCTAAGAACAAGAAACCTGTTGCCAACGATAACAATGGTTCAAAAAATCCCGTAAAGAAACTTAACATGCCAAAAGCGATAGATAACGACAAGAAAAAGCATCACGACGCTCTGATGGATGAGTTCAAGAAGGTCCACAGGAAGATGTTCGCTAATCAGGAACCTTCAAATGGCACAATCCAAAACAACGAAGACAACCACGACGCCGATAGTTTGGTGAGTTAATTCCAATGATTGTGCCGCTTTTTTTAATGCTGCAGTTATATATAAAGCACCTAAGAGCAATATAAAATGATTATTTTTTATGTTACTATTTTCCCGTGAAACCAATTTTCTTTCTTCTGACACAAAACTATTTATATTTTAACTTGCACATACACACACACATGCGTATCTCATAGTCACAGTAGAAGTGATGCATGATATAATAATCCCGTGAGTATTCGTAATTCAAGGTTATATCACAACTCGAATAATGCGTATTACTTATATCTCATATATGGTTACATTAAACAAAAGTATTGTTCCAATTACATATTAGTGAATTTTTCAAATGATGTTGTGTACATTGTGATAGTCATTTGTTATCAGTTTCACAGGAAATGTCGAGGAAAATATTATATGAACTGAACAATAATGCAATTACCATGTTAGATGCCTTAAAATCCGGTTTGGATAATTTTATTTATTCTCAAGCTATTTGCTTAAGTTAATTTTAATATTAATATTTGTTAAAGATTTTAATAAGATGAAATTACTGATATTTTATACGTTACTTTATTATGTAAGTAGACTTTAGAAAGCAGTGCGGGATATAACTACTAAGTTATAAATAATAAAATAAAAGACAGTGACTAACGTGATTACGTAAATAGGTACTCCATATTAACGTTAATAAGATATATGCGATAAAATAACATAACCGTGACGAACAAGGAATTTAACTTCCATTGTTTCGATATTGTTACGCTTACATATTATTAACGGTACGTAATATTGATGAAGTGAAGGCTTCGTCTAATGATAATGAGAAAAAATTAATCTTTACGAAACCGGCAATTCACATTGTTGACTGTCATGATATTTGATTGCGCATAAAGGGTATGTCAATGTATGAGAACTAGGTTTCATTAGTAAGTACTATTGCCTCCTTTGTGTAAAAGTAACGTAGTTGTATAACAATTATTTAAGCGTGTCCAGCACTTGACGAAATTAATAATTGCACTGCACCAGTTGAAGCTTACATAATCGGTATTGGAGCGTAAATAAATGCTTTATGTGAAAAATAGTGACTACATTAGAGTTGCACATGTGTATATTAGATTATAATTATCTATCTATTAAATTGTTACTATAAAATAATTATATTATTATTTGGGAATTATAATTTCTTTTTTATTGTAAGCATTGCTTGTTTGAAAAAAAGAACATTTTAAGTGATGTCTACAGATAGTCAGTTATAGATATAGGTAATACATAAATTTTAGTATGTATTTTTATGTGCTAGTTATAAAGCACAATCAATCACAGTACAAGGTCTATACGTTCATTCAGTTGTGGATAGTATGCCAAATCTAGACAGAAGTGACCTATTCTACCGTGACCGTTTCTTAAGTGTAGAATTGTTGCAGAAATATAATCAAGCCGCAAAGACTATTATTTAAGTAATACATTTAAAAATCAATTTATGAGGAAAATGGTCTTGCTACAACACGTTTATTTATAACAACAGACTGCTTATATGCATGATGCTGGCTCGTATCCATGGATCTCAGTGATATCTTCAATTATAACTACATTTATAACTTAACAATAAAATCATAACTAATTTTTTTTTATTCAGTTTGGCCTAATCATTATAAAATAATATAATCCACATCCTTCTCCATAATTCAAGCGATCCCATCTTAAACTTTCTTTATTATAGCTTGATCTTTGACAGCGTAACAGACAGACAGATAGAGTTCGCATTTACGACACCACAGAGTGGGTAGTGTTATTGTAATCACAACAAAATTGTCGTTGTTTCCGTAACTTTACATAACACAACTAAGAATATACTTAGACTTGTAGAGAAAGTACGCAATCAACAGATGTATGAAGCAGAGCAAATTATTCTAGCGTTTTATTAGTTTCTTATTTCTTTCGACTTACGTCTATTTTCCTGCTATTCTATGTTGAATCTACTTAATCATGTACAAACGCAACACATTTATTATGGGCAAAAAACCATCAAGAGAGACCTATGCCCAGCAGTGGACTGAGACAGGCTGATGATGATGATAATTATACTTATTAGACGTTTTCAAATTTATCTATTATTCATTTAAGTATTAAACAGCATTTAAAATTGTTAGCTATTATGCACTACGATAATAGGCATCAACATTGTTTCAGATAGGCAATTACTGTGATATAGTAGGTATGAATGTATAGATTACCCATTATTGGTGGATCAGAGTGAGAATCAGATTAGGGATATGGTTTAGCCGGGCCTGTGTATAAAGCTTAACGGATATGGAGAGTGGACTGAATCCATAATAGCAAAATCCGCGGGTGAATGCGCACTGATTACGAATGTTTGTGCCGCGCACTGATAACGCCACGGGACGCGGCTCGGCCGGTCTTGTGAGTGTGCTCATTGGCAATATCGGTATAATATTATCGTCTCATTCGCTCACCTGCGCTCGCGGCCGACGCGCACCGCCGCCGCTGGCCACAGACCGCGCTGCCCACGATCACGTCACCGAATCGCGACGATCATTCGCGCACCGGAAAAATTAACTCCGACCTTCACGCGCGCTTGCTTTTATTTACAAGATTCTTAATTTTCTATGCACCGCGTGAGCTCTCGGTTCGGCTTCGTTGTGTATTTAGCTCGTGAATTTGAGTTATAGTACTGTGATATACACGCACGGCATGTGACTGTGCAGATTTTGCCTCAGTAACACAAGTCCAAAATGAAGAAAAGCCATAAGACTAAGCCGTTATTCTCTATTCAGTGTTATGAAGTAAGTTTTTCTTTCTATTTACATTGTTTATATGTGACTTGTAAGTTATTTTCATTTCCTTATCAAGGTATTACCTGCGCAAATATTCTTTACGTGATAAATTGCATGATTTTATTTGGGTTTCGAGTCTATACCTACTCATAACTGTTGGTCCAATGTTCTACATCTAAACCATCGTTATCATCATCGGGATTTTGGTAGTTCCATTGTTGGACTTTTGGTATCTTCTCAGAATGAGACTGATTAACGCCAACCTGGCCGGGTTGGCAGATATCAAGAAAAATTTAACAGTCTAAAGATATAAATAGCTATTATAAGTGTAACAGACGAGAGAGATGATGCACTGTATTGTATGCAATTGTAAGTTTTTTGACTAATCATTATGATTGATAATAGGTATCTATATGAACTTACATGCTGTTATCGACTTAGATTGCTTAAATTTGATTACTAAATGTTTAAAAGTAATAATATCTAGGCACATATGTGTATGATACAATAGTATAATTTCATTATATTAATATCAATTATAGTTTAAATGTTTTTTGTTACCTGTACAAGATAATCTAAGATTGACGTAACACATTGTGGGATTCACGTATAGGTATGCACGTCACTTTAAATTGCATTCATAATCATACTAATAACGTTATTATAATACAAAATATTGTATGAAATTGCACGAAACGAGTTTATATTACATAGATGTAATATGATATTCTCTAAATATGTTAATTCACGCGTACTTAATTGCGCGAAAAAGTGCTATTATCAAATTATGTAATTGACTCTAGGAATTCGTTAGCAACAGTATAACTCTGTTTAAAGTGAATAAGGATGAACTTTATTCATCTAAACGACTACAAAAATAAACAACACAGATCTCAAGTAATCGCGCTTGGGTCGTATTGAGAATGAATCTCTGTGTAATACACTGGTTGTAAAGTTTAATCGTGACAAAGTTCAATGTCAGCCACATACCGCAAGTTATTTAATTATCCTCTTATTACTTAAGGCAGCACTATTTCAGTTATTTAATGTTTGTCCCTTACTGTGAAATTTCTAACGCTAAGGAAAAATAAGATAAAAGATACAGTAGGTACCTACCTATATTAAAAGTTGGTATCAATCGCTGACGCATGTTGGTAATTACTCAGGGAACTGATTCAAGTAAGTTAATGTGTTAAGTCAGTAATTTGAAAACTGAAGATTTCAGATATAAAAACGTTTACAATATGCATACGAGCACACTTTTAAAACAAATATGCACAAACAACGTCGAAGCCTTAAAGAATGAATGTTTGTTTGCCCAGGACCGTCAACTGACGCTTCCTCTAAGGAAAATTGAAAACATTTCGCCAGAAATTGTAAGCAATGACGTACCACAGAATAACGAAGCTACGAACAATCCACCTCCTCCGCCGCCGGTGTGTATCAATGTACTCATATAATTGTATATAAGGATAAAAACTATTCCGCGAAATGTTTCGCTTACCTGTTTATCTAGAAATACGTAGACTGGCCTTTTGATTGCATGTAAGCACATTTTATTATGTACGACGTTCTGTTTATGCATTAGAATTATGTTTGCTTAATTATATATATTTGTTGAATAGCTGATCACAGCTATCAAGCCTAGTGGTTAAGAATTCACCCTTTCATTCCGAGGGTGCTGGGTTCAAATCCATGGCGCGCACCTCTTTAAATAAGTGTGTTTTAAGTTTTAATATCACTTGCCAACGGTGAAGGAAAACATCGTGAGGAAACCCGCACACTTTAGAACTTACAAAAAAATTATAATTCTAAGGTGTGTGAAGTCTGCCAACCCGCACTTGGCCAGCGTGGCAGACTATGGCCTTAACCCTCTAAATATGAGCGGAGACCCATAT
>DWEE01001836.1:0-12498 GCA_018245755.1 Parelbella macleannani
GTATCAAATTATTTAGATTCACTTTTTAAAATCTATCTAACCTTACATCAGCTTGTAACATCGGTAACTCTCATTACTAACAAAATACTTTGTGATTTGGTTCGCAGCCGGCAGACGTTCTGTCAGGGTTTTTTTTCACATCAAACCAGAAGGTGGACTCCTTTATAGTGGGGTGCCACGAGAAGTGGAGACTGTGTTTCGCACTCTCTCGGTGGAAATCGACGGTAGGCCGGGAACTGGCATTTTGGAACTCGGATATGGGACTTCACGTAAGTTATTATTAAATATAGTACCTAAGTTTTACTTCCAGCTTCGACCAATTTTAGGTAGAAATCCTGTTTTGAATCGCATTTTTGGTTTTAGTCGAAAATTCTGAAATTTCTGATCATGCGAATTTTGTTTGTTTATCTGTAATTTATTTTTTATTCATTCATCCGCTAACCTATATCCGCGAATACGCCTGCGTTGCTTAGGTATTATATTAACGATGTACTCTTGTGCACAGAAAAAAAATCGAAGTTCGGTTTGGCAGACATCATACAACTTGGAAAACATGGAGAGCTCATAGGCGTGCAGGTTTTCTCACGATGGTTTCCTTTCCCGATACAGCAAGTGATATTTAATCTTAAGTCGCACTCTTTTATAGCGTACACTGTTCTAAAATACATAATATTATAATTAATAAATGTAACAATTACAGCAATAATGCCGTCGGTTCGCCTGTTGCCCCCCCGGCACCTCAAGTGGCTGAGCGAGCGCGAGGCGGGAGAGGCGGGCGCGGCGGCCTACTGCCTGCCGCTGAGGGCGCGCGCGGCGGCGTGCCCCGCGCTCGTCGGCGGCAAAGGAGCGTCCTTGGCGTTACTGGCGTCCGTACAAAACGACGAGGTACACGATGTTGCACAATACTTTTGAGCAAAACCTTAAGGTCATTTTGCACACAAACTTTAAGGAAAGCTTCATTTTCCGACTTTAACGATGCCAAACTTTTATACATACGCTCATGACTCACTTACCCCTTTAGAGTTTGAATTTTACAGAAATTCAGTTAACTTTTATAGTATTTTATGCAGTTCATAAACACAATTTTACGCTTTACAAATAGTTAACTTTTACAGAAATTGTCATTGCGTAGTTGTTACATACTGGCGTAGAAATTTTGATGAAAGTTAATACGGAACTACTATTCATTCGTTTACTAATCTAATCTATCTAGCTATTTACTAATTTAAATTTTTCTTATAACTATTAACTTTTTCTTATAACTTCTTATAACTTACTTATGAAACAACAAACTCTCAAAAACACTTTTATTTTCTCTTTTTATCACCTGAAGAAAATTCAAAACTCCACCAGATTGTAAACCAGGCCGTGTTGAACCAATCAGCTAGGTACCTTTGTTTCTTTGAAATAATTTTACCCCATCGAAATTTGTTTTATTTTAGGGATACCGCGTTCCTCCAGGCTTTTGCTTAACCACCCGGGCCTTGGATAAACATTTAGACGCTTATCCAGAGCTTGTGGAAGCCATCATGAAAATATGGGCCGCTAACGAAAACTATGAAGAAAATAATTTCAAGAAAATGTGTACAAAGCAAGTGGAGCACGTGATTATAAACAAATTTATGTACATATATATTTGCTACATGTTTAACTATTTGTTCCTTGTTTCATTTTCAGTGCCTCTGAGCTGTTTATGTCATTGGAAATAACGTTGGATGTAAAACAGGAAGTGCTGAAGCACTTAAACGATTTGAGACAAAAAGCAATCGAGGAAGGCTTTGGACCGAATTTACAATTTGCTGTTCGATCTTCAGGTAAGATGTGCTCGCGTTGAACATAGAAGATAATAAAAAATAGAAGCTGTTAGCTTCAAATATTTAGATTGTTTCTAATCGATGAATGGAACTTATCAGCTGTAGGAGAGGACAGTGAAGCGTTGTCCGCAGCCGGGCAAAACGAGACTGTACTGGGGTGCAAGTATGATGAGCAGGTGCTGGAAGGAATACAGAAATGTTGGGGGTCGATGTTTGCCTTCACCAGCGTGTACTATCGCAGGTAAAATGGAGCAAGATAGAGGTGCGAAAAATTCTGCACATTTTCAAGCAAGACTCAAAAAAAGAACTTAACACCACGCCTGTAGTCCCTTAAAATGTATTAACTACTTAATTATCATCATAACTATCGTCAACCGTTTTGTAGTTCCATTGTTGAACATGGTTCTCATCTCAGAATGAGCAGCGTTAAGATTACAAGACCATATCACGCTGACCAAGTGCGGACTAGTAGACTTTACACGCCTTATGGAACATTACAGAGAATACTAATGTGTATAGAATTCTTCACAATGTTTTCCTTTCGTTTCCCGCTACAGTAAGTGGTATGTAATTTTAACACGCGTATTTTCAAAAACGTAGTCGCTCACTAGGATATGAACCCAGATCGTCTTGAACGACAGGTTGAAGTCTAAACTACAAGGCTAGCAACCGGTTTATGAGGTCTTTGTAATAGGATGTTTGAGTATTAAAGTAAAAAGTCGTCATAGTCGTAAGCTCTATTTTTAGCATGTCTAGTTTCGAAGTTACACGACGACTTCGTTATTGACACGATATTTTAATTGTACATATTAAAAAGGTACCTACTCCTAAGCGCATCACTGCCACTTTATAAGATCCGGTGCGATAAAATAGTATGCGCGCCAGAGGAGCGTCAGTGCGGGTAACGTATGGCGCGCGTGTGACAGACAGAACGGGCAGCCGCTGCGGTGCGGCGGCGGCGTGGTGGTGCAGGCGCTGGCGGCGGCGCGCGCGGCCGGCGCGCTGTTCTCGCGCCACCCCGGCGCCGGCCACCCCGCGCGCCTGCTGCTCACCGCCAACTACGGCCTGGGCGAGGTGACCGCTATCCGCTATACGTACATCTACCCCCCTGCGCCGCTCGGACTTCATGTTAATCGTCTTGTAAATTCGGAACCTGCTTAAACACCGTGATCGGTGTGCATACATTCATAAAAAACCTAACCGTATTTACAGAGTGTAGTTTCCGGTAGCGTGGAACCAGATACGATTGTTGTAAGACGCGACGGAGATCAACTCACAATCGATAAAGTTGAGGTCGGGTCGAAGACGAGTAGTGTGATAGCTGCGGGAGAAGGAGTCCGCTCGGAAGACGTGCCGGAAGAAAAGCGTTCTTTGCTATGCTTGAGTGAGTCTGAAATACTGAGACTAGCAAGGATCGGTGTGTCTCAGGAAGAGCTGTGGGGAGCTGGCAGGGATATTGAGTGGGCTATCGGTAAGGTATGGTTACTTAATATAGGATATATAAAACTTAAGTGATTTTGTTGCATCGCTATAAAATAATATTTCAACTAAAGCCGATTTTCAGGACGAAATTTACCTTTTGCAAGCTCGGCCCATAACTTCCTTGGAGCGGTGGAGCGAAGAAGAGTTACTGCATGAGCTCGACGACCCCGTTATGGCGGATGATGAGCTCGTAACCTTCGCTAACGTAGGCGAGGTACATATCATTACTGGATTTACTCATTTGAAATTATCAGTAATAACTCGGATTTAGATTTGTGCCGGTGTATGTCAATACCATTACATGGGACATATAGCCTGTATGTTGAGAAGTTTAAGGTCTACCCTCTTCTTCCCATCCCTTCCGGGAAATACAGGCGGGATGTAATGTTATGTTACTTAGTATAAATAGATTTGCATTGTTTTATTGTCTTTTAGTTCATCTAACCGGTACTTATTATTTTCTTTGCAACAGGTTTTCCCCAAACCTTTTTCGCCGTTGTCCTATGATCTGGTAAATCGGCCGCTATCGTGGGCTACATACCAATCCGTGGGCAGCAATGGAGACGGCTACGATAAGAGCTTCATCTCCACTCACTACAGATTCGTACTCGGTCTTTATAATGTAAGTACTTGGACGAAATCGTACTAAAAGTTATAATCATACAAATTTGATCACTATAATAAAAGTTCATTTTATAATTTTTCAAGGCCTAGCTTGCGTGGCCGACTATCATCTTGACCCTTCTTATTATGTGAAGAGACACATATCCAATAGTGGACATGTGTATATTCTCAGAGATAACCGTCCAACAACTTAACAGAGTTGATGATGATGATTTTTTTCTCCTTGTTATTCCTACAGTACTCATATTTATGATTAAAAATGAACGCTCACTCACATTGTGTGAGTATTTGTCACAGTTGAACAAAAACTGTTCAACATTGGACAGTGTATACGTTTCAGTTTCAATATGTGATAGGGAGATACAGCAAGTTATGAAGCGTTGAACCCAGTATACGAGGGTCCAGACTTACATGATCGCAGTGATTAGGTTAATTTCTAAGATCGGGTCGCATTTATACCCGACTGTCATTTCTGAAACACACAAAGCACGTACCTCTGTTTTAGTTAAAGATAATGCCAATATCAAGTATTAACATGACTTGAGCACTTCAGACAATTTGGCGTAAGCTTTGATATAAAAGTATTAGCAGAGATGATGCATTAGTATATAGAAAGAAGAGTAAGTGCAGAGAATAATGTGAATATATCTTTGGATAAGTCATCGAATTGACGACGTCTGAGCGAGAAAGCTTAGAAGGTCATACGCAATCCGTGCCTACTTCAACACTGCTATACGAAAGCCAGAGCTATGTATGTAAGAAAAAGGATGAAAGTATAATAAAAGCGGCCGAGGTGAGGTCTTTACGCTGCACATGCACTTGACACTCACCGACCACGTTCGTAATGTAGAGGTAAGAAAGATGAGTTGTGTGAATGAACATATTGGTGTCTAAATAAAAAAGACATGCAACGACGGTTTGGAGCTGCAAAGATCATGGCTGTTGAAAGAATGACAAAACATACGTATAGATAGATATTGCAAATGTCGAGGGACGCAGGTGCAGAGAGAGACATAGGATCACCTACCATAACCAAATAGGTGAGATACTTACTAATGGAGGAATCATAGGTCCCAGAAAGTGGCATGAATGTATGAAGAAATTGATAAATGTAGAAAAAGCTGGACAGGTCTGTAAAGATAGCTATATTTGGCACTCTATGCTCTCCGCTTGTCCCGTAACGGGTCGGGCTTGATACAATAATAATAGTAATAATACGATAGCTTCCTGGAACCGTAGTGTTATAAAGTTTATTTTTGTTTAGTCGGTATACCGAAGAGTGCCTAAGAAGATCGATATAAGTATTAGGATGTTGGACATGTCAATTCACGGCCGTAAAGTCGCAAATGAAGATATTATCCGAACTGCCCTGCACCGGAGACCATCAACGTTTTTCGAAAGGATCCTTATGACATTTAAAATGGTTAAGGTACATAATTTTTTACCAATATTTTGCCTTTTTAATTTTATTATATTCCAATTGTAAATCGTTTTATAATATTACAGTTAACTAACCTGTCAGTCTAGAGATTAAGTATTTGAGCGGTAAGCAATTTCCAGCCCATAAAAATATTTTTTTCATGAGTTCTGGTGACTTATCTGTGTATAGGCGTAAAATTTTCCATATGTAACAGTATTTAAATAAGTATATGTAAGTTTATCAGCTACTCGTATCTTGTCACAGCAGTACAAGGTCTGCGTAGCTTTAGATCAAAGGACTTTATAATTATAAATAGTCCCCTGTTACAAAAATGGGAAAGATTTTTAACATTGAGCGGATTGCCACAGCAACATTTCATGATTAATGAGAAGCGTATAAAATAATACAAGAAGTATATGAGAATTTTAGGCTACTATCATATTAGACATATTTATTACATTTTTAGCTCCTGTTTTGGTCCAAGAAAAGTCTAAATTTAATAATAAAAGAAGTTACTGCTATGAATATAGACGCGAAAATAAACGACCCTCTGGAGTTATTAAATATATTGGCTAATACTAAAGAAGAGTTACGTCGCGATTCACTGTACCATCATCAGACGAGCGCTGCCAGTACTTTTAGCCAATTCATTGCAATGAGTGTACTGTTAGAAGGAAAACAGGGTAAGGAAGTGATCAGAAGTAAGACGTTGTAGAGCATGTTTGTCTCCGCTGTGTAAGCGAAAATGTAAATATTACTTGTATGTTTTAAGATTTTACACTGGAACAGTGCAATGAGATTGGTACGTTACTGAGTTCAGGAGACGTGTTGTCTGCTGAGGTGCCTCACGAGCTGGCTAAGCTTGCACGGCAGGTGGATGAGTCCGGTCGCGCAGACGAGTTCCGAGCTCAGGATCCTAAACACGCCCTGGCGTGGCTTAAAGAGAATCTTCCCGAAATACACTGCAACGTTAACAAATTCTTGGAGCAA
This sequence comes from Parelbella macleannani, assembly GCA_018245755.1. NCBI lineage: Eukaryota > Metazoa > Arthropoda > Insecta > Lepidoptera > Hesperiidae > Parelbella > Parelbella macleannani. The sequence goes on from DWEE01001836.1 coordinate 6,331, forward strand.
CACGGATTTAGAGCTATTATGGAGGTAAAATAATTCAATTAAACGTAAGATATCTCATTGGTACTATTATTCTATTACTCGGTTCCAATTTCAGTTTGATTTGATCACAAAACCGTGGATACTTGTGCCTGAAGAGTTGATGAATATTATTGCTCAAATGAGACTATCTAAAGAGACCAGTGACGTTCTGCAAGGAAAAAGTGACGAGGAGACCATAAATTCCTTAAAATCACCCCAAAAATCCAGTACGAGGTGAGCCCAGGCCGTAGTTTTTTTTCCATGCATACCTATTGGGTCTGTTTCAATGAAAACTGTGTAGAACATAACAGAAAAAATATTTTGGCTAATGATTGCAACCTGTGTACTCAGCAGAACCTCTTTTTGAATTTGAATTTCGCAGTATAAGTCCTGTGCGAGCAATACTTTCATTGTTATGTTCTGGTTTGAAAGAAGATAGAGATACGTCTTTACTTTCCTTATTGCGTTGCAGCTGAGGCACAACTAAAAACAATATAAGTTTAACGATCCGGCAGCTGAATTCAGGCAAATTTTTCGTAAAAAAAGACGAACAGGCAGACTTGTAACTGTTTTATCGTATCGTTCCAGAAAAATCCTGCGTTGGGTTTTACCACTCTGCAGGCGCACAGTCCGTCACCGGGAAGGCACGAAAGCGTATCTGATTCGCGCTATACACAAATTGAGAATTGCGGTTATCAGGCTGGGCCGCCTGCTCGTTAAACAGTGGTATCTTCCACATCACGAGCTAATCTTTTTCTTCAGAGTTTATGAACTTCGGAATTTCATCAAGACAAGAGATCCGGTGTTATTAAAAAAGTAGGTAAATACTCTTCGTGTTTATAGCACGGGGGCAAAAAGCATTATAAACATATTTCATTAAAATTACATGTTTGTACGTACCTAATTCAGGATAATGAGCTTGCAGACAAACGTCAACTGTAGGTACCTCGAATATTTGTTCAGAATATTTATGGGGAATGACTGCGTGAGCTTAGAGTTTTCACAGAAATTTAAAAGTAGTAACCCAATTATGAGTAACCAGTTTACTAATACAATGCTGTTCATGAACTATTAGGTGTTTAGATTGTAGATTTAGATTGTTCGAAGTACTTACATGACGTACATATGTATGCTAGGTATAATATATACATATATATTGGGAATATTTGTGTATATGTAATACGTAATATTTCTTGTTATAGAGCAATTCAGCGCCAACAGTATTACGCGGGTTGGTCGAAGCTGAAGTTTGCAGAACTAAACACTGGCTGGGTGGAGCCGCTCCGGGCGTCGGACACACAGGTGAAATCCGGGGACGTGAAAATAAAAGCCACTTGCGCTTGCGTAGGAGAAGTCGTCGCAAGAGCCTGCGTAGTGAGAGACCTTTCTGAGGTATGCTGCATTGAGCTGCATGTATATTTTCGAATTTCTATTAATTTGTTATTTAATATTTCTAAATGTAATATATTCATTACGGTACAATAACAATTCTATCAGCATCGTCATTATCATCATCATTATCAGCCTACTCCCGCCCACTGATGGACATGGGCCTCTCTAATGTCACGCTATTGAGCTCGATCTCCAGCTCTTTGGATCCAACCACTGCCAGCCACTTTGCGTATATCCACTCCACAATTGCGTATATCCACTCCACGACTTGCAAATATTTCATGTTCCAGATTGGCGATTTAAAGCAGGGCGATGTTTTAATTACACATTCCACTGACATTGGGTGGTCGCCCTACTTCCCTCTGCTGGCCGGCATTGTTACAGAGCTGGGAGGACTCATTTCACACGGTGAGTTATTATTGCAAATGTCGCCGAACATAAATAAGTAGGCTACAGTCGCCAAATATCGTCCCATTTATGTAAAACAAACTTATTAAAAAAATAGTACTTAGGTACATACATGTAGAATTGTGAATAAAACGTCAAACATTAATTAGGTAGGATATTCCTTTATTGCAACAAACAATCAAAAACCCAGAAACATTGTAACGAACTAAGCAATCACAATTTTAACAAAATGAGATAAATTGTAAGAATGGCGTTTTAAGCGCCTAACTCCGTCCCCAGGGACAATATTGACATCGCAATCAATGCTATCTTCATGCATCCATTCAAAACATTTGGTTCATGTCATCCCTTGAAAAGACAGACCTTGAAATGTCATCCTTTGAAAAAACAGACCTTGAATAATTATTTTCTGTCTTTTAAATTTTGTTTCTAAATTTTCAAAATGGTGTATGGACGAAACTAATTATCGGTTCGAAATAAAAAAAAACAAATGGCGTTGATTACTAGAAAAAATACAGTAGCTAGGGGAAGTAAGGCTTGGAGACGAATTTTGTACTTTACTAACCTGTAGAATTGAATGATTACTACGTCACCCAGCTGAATAAATGACAATTGTTATTAATTGAATAATTAAATCGAGAATAAAAAAAATAGCAACTGAGTGGTAACCCGTGCACTTAATGAATAAGAAGAGCATTGTGGTCGTCTGCTTTCATGTCGGAGTCGATCGATACAAGACAGCAAGCGTTGGCGCATCACAAATGTTGGAAAATTCTTTCGACACTTTCCATATCTGATCCGAATACTAACGATAGTGTTTTGAAATGGTCACTGCAGGCGCGGTGATAGCCCGCGAGTACGGGCTGCCGTGCGTCGTGGGCGCCGTGCGCGCCACCGAGCTGTTCGCGACGGGCGACACCGTGCGCCTCTCGGCCGCCGCCGGCACCGTCGAGAGGGTGCACTTGGACGCCGCCGCCCACACGGAAACACATTCGGAACACTGAACACAAAGCCGACTGAAGTCTAGTGTAAAGCAAGCTGTGCTCATTACCTCTGGTTGATCAATTACAAGGAATGTGTTCGTAAATAAAACAATATGAGTAATAAATATGTATTTTTATTAAAAAAAACAATCAAAAAGCAGATAAAAATATAATACAATTAAACACCCCAACAAGTCACAATATTTAACATGGAAACCAACGGACATTAATTTTACATTTGTTGACAAAATCCAGTTCTATTTTCAAAATTCGGTAAATAAATCCGGAAAACTTATTCAAACTTAACCTTATCCGAGAACTTTATTCGAGGAAAGTATCACATGTGAACGATTTTACACTGCCCCGATGCAGACGAAGACTGCCTAAGTTATATCATGAATAGTATGCATTATTCGCGCGTAATTTCTACCACTACACGATTCATTACACCGCAGCATTGTTCGCAAAAAATTTGGTGTTATATAAAATTAACAATGTATCTCGGGCTAAGCCTATTTCGCAGAGTTACCCCTCCTCCGGAGAGTTGAGCACCAGCAGCTCGTAGCAGTTGAAGGCGAAGGGACGGCCGAAGATGACCACGTGGCAGCGGAAGTTGGGCGCGTGCACCGCGCCCAGCAAGTGTGAGCCGCGGTAGTGCACCCTGCCGATGTACACTCCTGGAGCCACCCTCACGGCCCGCGCTCCCACCCCTCCAGCGCGCCACGCCACCCATGTCACCTCAGCGTTGCAGATTACCTAAAATTTACTAGTCGCTGTAACATACTAGAACAACGGCTAAAAGTCAGATACAGAATTCGAAGGGATAACTATTTCTAAAGTTAAATAACGACCGCAGTGGCAAACAGGCAGCAACTGACCGCAGAGTCTGGCAAAACAGGATCAGAATGGCAGAGCATAGAAAGCGAGTAACTCCAGTAACGTAATTAAATAACGCCGTTGGATATTACCGGAAATCACTAGGAAACGCTCAAGCCGTGATGTACCGGTTAACTGTTAATCTGTCTTCTTCATTCTACATGAACTTCACGATTTCTACGACTTGTGGGAAGAGTTCAATTGGGAGAAAAGAAGTTACAATTAATGGGCAAGACATGCAAGTCACTACTTTTTGCACCTGGTATTTAGTGTAATGATGCACAGCGCCGTCCGCGTACACCAGGCAACAGTGCTTCGATGGATGCAGAGCGGCCGGTAGCACGTTGCACCTGGAATATTGCAACAACACTGAGTTTAAAACACTGAAAATATCTAGATTTCTTATCGTAACAGAATCTATTTGGATCTAAAAGTCAGTCCTTTAGTAATTGGATACTTGGAAGTAACCATTAACAATACTAGGGTCGAAAACATAAAAAAAAAAAAAATTTAAGCAACAACTGATCTTCACTTTTAGAAAAAGCCTATTTCGTAATCGGTTTCGAAATTTGAGGCATATAAGACGTGCGCGTACGAACCTGTGCGTGGTGCGCGCCACCCACGTGACCTCTCCGTCGTGCACGCCCGCCGCCACGGCGCCGCTGGGCACGGCGCCGCACGCGCTCACCACCCACACCGGGCCCGCGCGCCGCCAGCTCGGCAGCCACTCTGCACGATCGTGCCGCACATTCATTAATAATTAAGAAATATTGCAACTCATCTTCACACACGGCCCTCTGATCCCAAAACTAAACAAACTCTTAGCTATGGTAAACATAATATGGCAAATAACCTACACATACGCATGTACACTTATATATTTTGTTACATGGAGACAGAACAAATACTTGTAGTCGTCACAAAAATATTTGTTATGCGTGAGAATCGAACCCACGACCCCCTCAGCTCGGGCTACCCAGCTGCCCAGGCGCAGCGGTCACACAGCATACAGCATCACAGCAAACAGCTGTAACCAGGCAGACACATGTCAGATCAGTAAGATTAAAATAACTTCAATTTCGGTCCTCAGCGTTTCTAAGATTACAGCTCTGGTTTATTGCGACATAGAAAAGTGTTTACAGTCAACAGAATTCTCCCTATGTTTGTTCGTGACATTTCCGATAACGTACTGCTGTGGATATGAATAAACGCCAAAACAAAGGACACTGAGAATATTCACCGGCAATAAGCGTCCTGTACTTATTTTCCCAGCAAACATTTAAATGTGTATTATATTTTATCCAATCTTCGAGATATTCTTCTACCTTGGCCTTGAAATGACACCATCGTCTGTAACACCAGGGTATTCTGAAAATTCTAAAGCCGTCCTTTTAAAACAACTACAATCATCATCATCGTCGTCGTCAGCCCAAATAAATTGCTAGACATAGGTCTTCCATGAGAGGTGTTTGTCCATAACATCGCTTTTGTCCACACACACATAACGAACGCTGGGCATGCGGGTTGGAAATCGCAGAGCATGGTTTCTGGCGCCACCTACGATGCTGGCTGTGCCTATGCTGGTCGCGCCCTATCGCGATTTCCCAGTACCGGGTTAAGCCTCTTAACGGCACTCTGGTATTCCTGTGCGGGGTCAAGGAATGTATTCTTTCTCCGCCCCTACATGAATATAGCAACTTAGAGACTGTACCATCTTTTTCATCATAGCAAATTATATAGATTATGAACCCGTACATCTAGGCAAATTATGTTTACAAATATACATATATCATGGCCACCTTATAAATATAGTCGTATATAACTAAGTCACTTACAATTCATACACCGGTACATTTGAATTGGTACAAGTCACGGAATCGGCTTCTTTTACCTGAAATATACGTACATACACATGTCATTATGTTAAAAGTAACATGTAAAACTCTACACAAGAACTCTACAACCATTTACATGAGCGTGTATTTAACTTACCACAACAGTAAGCCATTTTGTCCATCTATTAAACATGTCAATAATGTTCAACATTTCCTTTTGGCACTCCGCGTACACCTCAGTTTTAACAGTAGCCCGCGTTGGGGAAACGATCTAAATAAAATAAGAGAAAAAGAACTTAAATTCGAAATTCTCCGAACTGGCTAACTGCAGCGAGAAAGTATAGTTTTGATATATAAACCATACTTGTTTATCACGGTATCTAAAAGCAAGGCGCAGGGTGAGTTGTCGACTGAAAATGTTATACTGTCTCCACTGTAAAGCTTCTGTATCCACTCTCCTTCGAAATGTAACCCAATTTTCTTCCTCTTCGGCTAAAGGGAATGTGTAATGGTTATTATTGTATTGTTAGAAATAATGAAGCGGGTCCCAGCTGCGCGACGCGGTGACGTCACATCGCGTGATTGGTGACGTGGAGGGATCGAGCGCTTGCGGCGCAATAGATGCGAAACGAAGGCAGTATCGATGCAGCGTTTGG
>DWEE01001837.1:0-12498 GCA_018245755.1 Parelbella macleannani
TAGCCGGAATTTTATTATATATGTTGACCGACATTCCAATAAAGGAATGGCTAGTCTTATGAAGCCGGCATTTAGGATAAGCTAATTTGTGGCCGTTCCTAGTTGAAACACAATTTGGGCTATGTAGATCATACATAGTTATAGCCTTTCTTGTATTTTTATGTACATACATAATATTTTCATAAATATACTGCGATGCAAAGGTAAAAGGTAAAAATCAATATACTATGTATGTATATATTTTTACAACTTTGCATCTTTCTTATCAATACAGCCAATTATCTTAATAAAAAATTATCTACTTATATAGGTATTGTAAATGATACAGTTATTTATTAACAACTAAGGAACAAAACACAAACGTAACGTAAAGTAGAATCATGTACGTACTCACTAATTGCTTTAAAACCTTAACTCAAAGCCATGATAAGTCTACTTTTAAAATGCACAGCCTGCAACGAGACAATAACGGGGAGACACGCAAAAAAAATCAGAAACCGAGAATTTAATTGGTTCTCTCGAAATACTTGGAGCGATCCGCTGTGGCTTTAATTCTATGAAAAATCGTGGTCCGTCATGCCCCTGATAGTTAATTGGACTCTCGTGTACCTGGCAAATAGTTTCACATCAGAACGTACGATGCTACATGTCATTAAAACAATGCAGGAATGTAAATGTATTGTTTCAGATATGCAAAATAAACAGATCAGGAATTACAAAAAAAAAAAAGCATGTATGTATATTGTACTTTGAACAACCGTTACTGTTGAGCCAATGATTATATTTAAAAATTTATATACATAAATATACATAAATAATTTGAATTAGTTCATATATAAAAATGCCGTGGCCCTTATATACACCTATATACAAGACATACATCATAGTTCTAAAGATCGATTATAAATGAAATACCGAAAAGTAAAAATTAATGATGTAAACACTAGAATGAAATAAAACCTAACATCATGCTGTAACGTTTTGTTACGTTAGAATACAATGTTTTATCTCTCAAACTTCAAATATTATTTCTTTGTTACAGTTCAATATCACATCCTTCCAATACTTTTGCCCTGACAAAAAGTGCGAATTGCTTTGAACATTCAGTTCACTTGTTATCGGAGATAGTACCTAAACCTATGCAAGGTGATATCAAAGAGAAAATCTAAGAACAAGATAATTGAGTAATTAAATAGTAGAAGCCGCAGTTCAATGTTCCTCAACTAAGTATGAAGTAGAAACTTCCTATATGGAAACATGGATAATTTTAGCCCCACGTTGGAGATCATCGGGTATTGTTGAGAGTAGGCAAAGGCACAAATAATTAAATTAACACTGTATCGAATCAAATACATACGTGGGATATACTTAAACACCTCGTTTGATACAATAGAAGTAATTTATTTCATATGTACACTTAAAACCTTATTAAACGGTTTTTACAATATTAGACAATATTCTCGTTTCCTTTTTACAACAATTCCTACTTTCACAACTCTCTGTACCTTTGTTTCTTTTTTGATTTCGTTTCTTTTTTTTAACCGTTTTCAACGACCAAAAAGTGTGCATGAATTAAGAATGAATATAATAATTCTGTAATGATAAAAAACATAATTAGAAATGTAACGATAGCATAATAATATGCAATAATTACATACATACGTATCATATCAAAATAATTAGAGTAATTTATTGTTCAGTAAAATCCTATGAACGACATGCGAAAGTATGAAAGAACAGGTCGCCACGCATTGTTTCCAAATATTATTTATAAATTTCACATAATTTAGTTTTGAAAATATTTACCAGTAGAGTAGGTACTTTATAATTTGTTTCAAAACGAAGCATCATCAAGGAAAGCAAGTTTCAAGATAGTTTATTTCAGACAAGAAATTCGCAAGTAAGGTAAATAATCTATAGTACACATATTGTACGGAGAAACCACATTCATAGCGATATTATAAATTCCCAAATCTGTCAGTTTGTCCGATTATCTATATCTCCGACCATAAAACAAATAAACAATAAAGTTAATAACGTGGAAATTATTTAATTATTCATATAAATCAAATTGCCTACAAGTGAACTAGTTAATTAGATAAGCAGATTGAAAATTGATTAATCTATTTCATTGTATAATATATTCCTTATGTCAAAGTATACTCTTCATAACAATGGGAACTAACGATCCATATTAAGTTTGAAACTAAATTATACTTGTAATAAAACCACGTTACTTCAACGTGCAATTAATCGACTTTTGGATGTGCAAGTCATAATTCTCATGATGCTTATAATAATAATAATAATCGATCCATGTGTCATTCCACTGTTGTAATATTGGTCTCCTCTCATATTGAGAGGGTTAAGGCCATACTCTGCCACGCTCGCCAAGTGCTTATTATTAACAAACGTCAATTGTTACGAAAGTTGTCAGAATGGCTGATGACGACAAAATTATAAGGTCCTGGATATTTAATCATTATTTACTGCTATTTGCTCGGGTTTCCGTCAGTTCTATTAATATAAGAAGAATTGAACTTGTAGTTAGGTAGCAACATCTTTATAATAAAATCCTATAACATTTTATCAAAGATTTCTGAATTATTGAGCTTTGATCAAGATTTTTCCGGCGACTATTATAAAACTCAAAACCATCAAAACCATTAGAAAAAAATATAAAAATCTTATTATTCAATGCAAAAAATCTTTCTTGTTCTATATTTATTGGTTTATACAGTAACAAATGTCGACTCAACCAATATCTGAATAAGATTACGTCATGCTTGTATTTCCACGAAGAAATAGACAGAGGATTGTAGTACTCCCACATTTAACATGTTATGTTATCTCTCGGGACGGCAATACAGAATATGCTGAATATGGGGTGAGCTTATTGAAAATAATCAAATCAATGTACCTACTCGTACATCCCTAGTACGTTACTTCAAATGTACGTTTTCATTCAGTTACAATTTCTCTCCACACAATTCTGCTTTAACTAAACGAGCGTTTGTCCCCGCGAAGTTTGGATGCACATTGCAAACAAAGCGAATGGAAACGTACGGACTGACTCAACTTGCTGAACAGACTGTAAAGGTGCTATGATATTATGTAACTGATGTAAAGGTGTGTGCAGACTTGTACGATTTCATAGTCTTCATTTAAAGTCTATTTAAATCCCACAGCTGGGACCTACGTATCTTTGAGTTTCCTCCAGTAAATGCCAAAGGGCTTTTAAATAGTTACGTAATACGTACTATGGAGATTAGGAAGAGCCTATTGACATTCACCGGGCACAAATCGAGACTCCAGCCTGTATCTGGGAATTTCAAATTAGAAGAACCTAATAATACCTTGCAGGATTTCTCGCCCAGGAGACGCGCTCGCAACCACTAAAACTACAAGACATTCAAGCTATGCTCCAGTATTATTTTTAGCGATTAATTCCCACAAGCGGTAAGCGTATAAAAAAATCCGAACATGCGAGCCCCATATTTATGGAAATAATAGCAATTTATATTTGCCAAGCACTCACGCTAACTTATGTGTTTAATAACGGTCTGTCATGACGACATATATAATTAATGATATCACACACAGGCAAAGCACCAATCTTTGCATACACCATAACGAGTATGTGTTCTGATACGTCTCGGGTATAGGGTCTGATTAAAGGTATCGATATCGGCAACAATCGGGTCGAATGAGCGGTCCATACTAAATTGACGGAAGTGCTTAATACGTCGTGTTTGACTCGTTTGTTAGCACATTAATGTAAATAACAATTATTAGACATTTAACAGCAAGTATGGAAGTTTACACTACAAAATGTTCTCTTTAAAGCCATATTCGATCGCGCGAAATGTGATTTGTCAACTAATATAATATTGACAACAACATTAATATGCTACAAGTATTTTTAACTAAATTAAAGTGTTAACCAAAAAATGTAACCCTCGCAGCGGGTCGTTCAACTGTCATTACTTTTTTGCAGATAAGAAAAATTAATAAAGCGGGAAACGAGAGGAAGTTCAGTACATTGTAATCAACGCAGAGCCGAGCGCTCAATTTTGAACTCTGACCATTTTGAGCGCCGCTGAAATATTAATTCAAAACTTTACATGCATACAGTATGCCGCGGCGCTCCATTTCGCGAGTGGCATTAAAGAATACTATTTCAGAATGCGAAGCTACACATTGGATGTTTTCGGACATGAACAGCTGAACTTGTTCTGTGTAAATGTAACTCTCAATCAAAATAAATATGAAATAAAATATTAAAAAGCATTGCGCAGGAAAATATAATGTATCAAATAGAAAAATCTATAGAAACTACAGTAAACTAGTGTATGTATTACTCGTTATAAGGAAATGTAATATGTTTTAGTCAAAACTTCGGTAATAACTTTCGGCGCATTTGGCAAAATAGTCCAACTTGGCACTACCGCGTTTCAACTTCAATTCTTGCCCTGACAGTTAGATGAATGAGATATTCAGTTGCGTGTTCTGGAAGACTAATACTAATTAATGAAATCCTTTCAGGTTAGTTATCCGAAATTTATTAAAGCAAAACGTTGTATATTATACAATATGAAAAAAATGCATATTATGTATGTATATAAATATGATAATATAAAGGCAGCAGGCAGATGCTGGATGCGACAAGCCGAGGACAGGGCGGGATGGCAGTCATTGGGGAAGACCTATGTCCAGCAATGGACTGAGATAGGCTGACGATGATGATGAAATATGATTTGCTGAGTTAGCTTTATCGGTGAAATCCTTTAGTAAAAAGATTTAGTATTCTTCATATAAACGAAACACGTCGATACAGTCCAACTTCTTGATCTGTGTATCCTATCATGTTATCATATCAGGTAGGTTGCGCAGTTAACTAATTGGATAAAAATTTCTCAGAACCTGCTAAATAAACTTACTTCGGAACTTTAACTATATATTTAAAGAAACAAAACACGAACGCTATAAGTAAAAACATGAATATAAAACAAAACAGAATTGACTCGAAGCAAAACTAGAAATGAAAAACAATACAACGCCCACACTTTTGTGTAAATTCCTCCGCATTCTTGCTTTGAAAACACCAACACACCAATATTTGTCAAATACTCGAAGGGACACGGTATCGCTGTTATGCCAACATTTACATTTATTTTCCAACCAAATAAATAGGATTGAAAGTTATTTTAAAAGTTCCTATTTATAATCCGACATTTCAAACTCACCATTCCTAAAGGCAACGGCGTAAACCAGGCTAGTGCGAGTACAATGTGCGAGCCTTTTGCAAGAAACTTCATCAATAAAGACGCTCTCGGTATCTTATAATATTGTATAATAACGCACTGCATATACCTATTACGATACTACCACTGCTTACATTATCCCTAAGTTTTATTAACATTTTTGTTTTTCGATTTCAGCACCTATTTCCTTGTATATTTAGAGGCATTATTACAAAAGCACCGAGAGTTTTTTCCTCTCTCTTTTTACACACGGTCTATCTCAATTTCTTATGAGTTTTTGAAGCTGATGAAAGCGATATGCTGATGAAATTGTACGAATGTTTTGTTGATGTTCATCAACTGCACGTATGTTGCACTTGTATATGACGAGAGTACCTACGGAATGTAATAAACTCGTCACTAATAACACGTTCGACTATATCCTAGATGAATTGTATGAAAATGTAACAATGAAATGTTAAAATTATGTTTAATGCAATAGGAAATTGTCTGATATCTAAGTGGATCGTTTTATGCACGGCTGCCGATCGACACGTCCCGGGTTTCGATCACCGGGTGGAGTATCTAGAAAGCTTTTGTAACTTGAAATTCCTAGTAGTAATTCTGAGTCTGGATTTGTGTCTGCTGTATGGAAATAGACCCGACATTTCATGTTGGGACGAAAATGTAACTCATGAATGAATGTACTTACTACAATTTTCAACCTACCTCTTGGCCTACTTTTAAAACACATTACAAATTTCTACAAACGGTTAAAACATAAAGTACATTCCTTACTCGTACTATTACATGTCGACCTTCGAAAAAGTTTGCTTAATAAATCCATAAACCCATCAAACATACCACTGACATGTAGTATCTGGTACTATATATCAAGCGATTCCCACGAGATGAGGCATTATTGACACTTGATATTGGCATAACCGATGGAATATGTTCACACAATATTAATTAACACTGATTGATATCTCTGCTTATTGATCTGAACGTTTCCTCAATATCCAGAGGAATGTTATTAGGAATATAGAAGCGTATCGGTGTTTTTAGATTAAAAGTAATGTTTTCGACGTCGCGTCGTCATGTCCTGGTTTGACTGTGTTTGTAAATCGTTGCAATACTGTTTAATATATTCAGTGTCTAAAAATGGATTGAGAAAAAGGTTGATAATTAAGTCATAATTACATATTTATTTATAAATCAGTTTATTTATAAATCAGAATATAATATTATTACAGCGAATTCTTGGAAACAGTAATGTTGTTTATTTACTGGTGTAGCTTTGATTCTCTCAACGGTATTCGCGATGTATTAAAAGGCTCGGATGAAGAATTTCGAAATAAATCGATATTGCTTTTATTGTAAAGGCGATATGAAACGGGCGGACGCCGGGCGCGGAGAATATCGGCGAGTATAATAAAAGCAACGCAAGGCAAGCTCGGCAATTAATATGTGACCTCTTGAAGGAAATTTTACGAACAAATTTATTATATAAATTTATTTCAAACAAGTGGCGTCCATGGCAATGGTTCCATAAATTTTCATATAAAATCCTGTCCAAACAGATTTTCAATCCGATCAAAAGCTTAATTTTCGGCAGAGATTGGTTCACTTTTGATTACTTGTGACTTTGACGTGTACATGACGTGTGCGACAGCTGGATGAGATCCGACTTTGAGAAACAAAATTAATATCAATCAAAAGCAACATAGGAATAGCTTTTTACGATCGCACAAATATACACATCAGCTTCAGCCTTGAGTTGATTGAAACATGTGTAGGTAACTTGAAGACATGTAAGAAATTTACACGCCTTTATACATATTTTCTGTACAATAAATGACACATTTAATTCATTATCTTTAACTTTCCTTATAAATTATTCGGTAGGTAGGTAAATGTTTTCGGAACGTAAACTTTATTTTCTGAATACAAACTAATTAGTAGACACTCACTGTTAGTGGTCGTTACACCTGTTAACAAACACCTGGTAATGCATAACTAGGAAATTCATATTAAGAAAACTTGAAAGTCTGTTTATCTCTTCTCTACAGTAGAGAGAAGAAGAAGTGTAGTATTAGTAGCAGGTCAGGTTTGTAAAGATAGAAATAATAGGCACTTGATGGTCCCTACCTACCCCGTAAGGGAACGCGTATGGCGTATATAATAACATTAAGAGTCAAAAAAATTACGTAAAAATATTCCTGAACGTATCGTATCCTTTATATAAAATCACCTAATAAACACGTGACCTCTTTAAAGAAGGACCGTAAATTTCATTTTTTGTTCGATATAGTTTTCCTCTGCTGTCCGTCGTTTTATTTTCTTTGTGACGTCACAATGGACGCTTGCTTGTTGTGTTTTTCAACTACTTCTACAGAGTAATTTAATGAATTCTAAATATTGGTCTACAAGGACAACTCTCTATTACATTTTATAAAAGTTGTTGCTTCTATTCTCCGTTATATTGGCGCTTTTTAACGTTTTCCACTTTAAACGCTTTCTTGATTTTTGATCTGTATGTAACATCGGTCTTCTCGCTTTCCTGCAATGTGTGAAAGTTATTTTGTGCAAAGGGCCGGAAGTGCGTAACAGGAAGAACTGTAACTGTTAGGCTCGCTCATTTTTATATTATATCAAACTATTGTTACCTACTACATATATATGGATCATCGGGATAAAAATACTAAATTAGACTGTTTCTGCATAAAAAAAAACCAATAGATTTTGCTTTAATTATTCATAGCTTTAAAACATCCTCTGAACTAAAATTTTATATATAATAGTTTCTGCTCTCGCCCTGATAATTTCGTTCGCGGAAAATATTGCCTTTGTTGAGAAAAGTAGATGAAAAATTGTCCGTGTTTTTCCTTAGAGTTGAAATTATAGTCGACATCCTTTAGGTAGAAACTATTTCTATAAAAATTCATAAAAATTGCTTCGACAATTTACTGTAAAAACATAAATATCAGAGATATAGGTAGACTGACTTACTGTATTATACAAATGTAACAGTTAAATATATAATATATACCTAAGTCCTACTAATATGACTTTTAAATTAACTCGCCCTTTAAGCGACACTGCTGCCATCTAGGCGACTGTACTGCCATCTATTCAAATAATCTGCAAATGAAACTCGAATGGAAATGATAGTTTTATATAAAGAAAACTTTACATGATAATAGAAAGTTGTAATCTGTATTATGGTACAGTTAACATTGGAAAAATCACGCCCGATAGGCAGGTGATACACCTACCTTGCATTCATTGTGAACAAAGACTTATGCATTATCGCGGAAGCCCCGTGTAAGCTGAATGCGGTCATGCAAATATGCGTGCTTTATGCGCTTTGATGCGCGTCAATAATCCGACGAAGCTCGACAGTCGCAAATTCTGTCACCATACTCGTATCTGCATGTTTCAAATACAATTGACCACATAGGTAGGTTATTAATTGCTATACTAAGAACACACGAAACATATCGCTCATTTGCAAGAAGGCTGTAATATGCCAAAAACTGTATGTTTTAGAAAATGGCTTTGAAAGTGTAAATTCGTAATTACTCTATGACTACTACAATAAGTTTTAAATCCATTTTCTGAAAAAAATAATGTTTTTGTCCTCTCGCAAATGAGCGATATACATATACATAAAAAGAGATATTTGGCACTCAGCGTTCTCTGTCCACCCAGTAAGGTATTATACTTATTTCACCCACATACAACCTTCAGACCCGCAATACTAATTGTTTTAATAAAAATAGCATTACTCTAAAAATATGTCGGACAATTATTGTTCCTTGGTGCCTACAATAATCTTTCTAGAATCTACGAAAATTCGTTTTTAGATCCCGTTAGTTTATACAGCTACGGGAAATTATTGTGAATTTGCCTTAATAGTACAAGTTTAATCTTTAGAAATAAAAGTAATTTGTTATGAACATTAACCTATGTCCAGCAGTGCATGATGACGGGCTGGCGAAGATGATGATGTTGTGAACAGAGCACCCAATTATTCATGTATTTATATATAGTCACTGTAAGTAAACAGCGTCGCATATTGTATCTAAGGTCCGCTACGGCAAGTTGGGTCAAAGGGTAATTCAATGTCTTATGAATATTGAAATTCCACGATAGGACGACAAGGAACGCTCGCACGTGTAACATTAACTAGCTATTACGTGCTGGTACACGAATTTCAATCTCCCGCTGTCAGCTTCGACTCCCATCTCGAACTTTTGTCATACATTGGAATTCTGTGTAACCGTGACAAACGGATTCGAAAGATTTCCAGCTATTTCTTTCAATAAAATAATTATATCTTTCACTACATGCATTAGCATTAATTAAATCTTCAAAATGGTTCTTCGATTGCATTTGTCTATAGCAGCATAACATTTCCACGCCTGTGTTTACTCTACGGGGTAGGCAGGGAAGTCTTGTAGTAATCGAGTCACTTTTTCGTCTATACTTATATATATACGTACCATAAAATAAGTCATGAGTTTAAGAAATCATTAGATTAATTGATTCAGCCTAAAGCGTAAAGTTTGTAACTGAATTTAATTTTTAATACATGAAATTACTTGCCTCAAATGATGAACACAGTCTTGTAACTTTTTGTTCCCTAACCCCCAGCCCCGTATGTCGTAACACGAGATGGCCAGTGAATTTTCGATATAGGAAAAGTTTGAAATAGTTTGAATTTTAAACGACTCTCGTTTCGAATGACGCATCGAGATCCCTTTTCGTTACTTATGTATTTGTTAGAGGATTTTATGTCACTTCTTTTAAATTAGTTTGTATCCATTTCTTTCAAGAGGGTATCTTGTGGGATTTCTTTTAAACTAGTTTGTATCTGTTTATTGCAAAAGGGTATAGTGTCATTTACTTTAAGCAAGTTCCTATTTATTAATTAATTCAGTTACAGAATATATTGCGGTGTTTTGTTTATCACGTCCAAAGATTTGACCGATACAATAAAGGTTTCTTTTTATATACATATAATTCGTACACGGTACGTAAAGGATGTCATCTTTAAGAAACCTACAGTCTTTATTCGTCCATAATGTTCTTTGGCGTATGAAATAGGCCTTAGCAAGCATTTCAAATATGGTCTTATCCCTTTTCATTATGAGAGGGGACTCATTACTAACAATGACACGGAAGAACGGATGATAAAGATATCATGATGACAATGACTTCCAAAAAATACGCTCGTGTGTATTTTGACGCAGAAATATCAACACATTAATTGCAACAATAATAAATAGTCAGTATAAGTATTCATTCTATACAACTTTAACTATAAAGTCGGGTACACTTCAAGAGTAACCAGTAGTTAGTTCTACAAAGTTCATCTATGTTGTCGATGTGAGTAATACTGATTACTTAAAACATTTTAACAGGCTTCGATTTGGTACATCGACATAAATTGACTGGCTCGTATTACTAAAGAGGTCCTGAGTTCGATCTCCGTGTCGGGCAAAGTATTGTTGGTTTTTTCTAATTTGAAATTTTCAGTAAGAGCACGAAGTCTAAATTTGTGCCCGGTATATGGCCACAGGCTCAACCTCTAAGCCATGGTGGGATGTATAGCATTACTGCTGCCTGTCTCTTTGAGGAAACACAGGCGTGATGTTATAATATAATCGATATGGATGTATCGAATATATATTGATACAATGATCGAACTTGCAACACTAATGATATGTTAGCCCGTTAGATTATAAGCATCTACTCCCCGCCGCTCATCCCTAACGTGAAGCTTTGCGAAGGTATTATGTGATGGCTACGAACTTTCTTAAAGCGACTTAAAATTTTTTGTTATTAGCCCTTGGTATCATAATACTGATGCGCAAATAACTGTGTAACGCAGCGTCCTTCCACTTTAGCGGAGGGTTCTTTATACAAAAAATCAATCAATATTTTAATTAATTTACTTTTTTATTAAAAATAATATAATTCGCTTGAAGTTTCTTTTTCAAGCTTAATATAATTTCGGACAACCCTAATTTAGATAAACATATAAAATAACTTAATAATGGATAATTAGAGTAGACAAATAAAAAAATAGAAATAACAACTCAATTGAAGAAAAAATTAAAACGCTACAAAAAGAACGGTACAATCCTAATTGGCATTTTGTTATTTAAACATCTGACACAACGAAAGCCTTCTTCTAACAAACAATAATAATAATTGTTTGATAATCGGTCCACAGTGAATGCTCTGACATAATTAATGTCAATATGTCTTCATAATAACGGCGGACCCATTCCGTAATATTTTATTGTTGTCCCCTTCGCAGGGAATCTTTCATATCCGGTGGAATTTCCGCTGATAACCTTATCTATATGACAATAAGCTGTGTTTATACAACAATATATGATTCTGTATTGTACCCCGTCGAAGATTATAGGCCTAATGTTATGTTTCGTCTTACGTTGCTAAGCACAAGAATCTTCAACTGAAATGTAGAGACTGCGCGAAAGTAGGGCCATAATTTAGGCTGTGCCTTTGTTATAAATCCATGACAATTTTACGATATTTTAAAAAGTTACTTCATAGTAACTGTCAATTTCTAGTTAATATATACAGTTTGAGGAATTAACTGCGCTAAGAACATCATTGTTCGAATAGGTCCATAGTTAGCTGTTAGCGTTTACAAGAACATAATGTAGGCGTAAAAAGACATGCAGAGAGTTACGCCGATGGTAAGCGAGATGTGACCTAGGATGATACATCACGCTTACCTTGAAACAGTTTTCATTTTTGTAAGGAATAATTTCAAGTTGAACAAATCGGGAAATACTGATGTCGACAGGAGTGCCAGCGTTTAGGAGTCTACAACAAAAACTATCTAGTAATTAAGTAAATAAAGAGAAAATTTTTGGAATAATTAAAATACACAATAATGAGTATACGCGCACGTATGTATGTAAGATATTGTAATCATCACTAGTCTTCGGATGTCCACTGCTGGACTTAGGCCTCCCCTATTCACCGCCACTCCTTCCGGTCCTGGGGCTTCCGAATCCAGCACCCCTCCAGTGTATCGTAATCAATGTTATGTATTTGTGTAAATATAATTTATGTATAATAGTCAAAGCCCACAATACGCCCGAACACCGATATTCATCAAGTTAAAGAGATTATTTCGGCTTCAACTTTAACTTGAGCGTATTTCAATATTCAAATTGATCAGATTGAGCACCGGTTAATACCAAGGCCT
>DWEE01001838.1:0-12495 GCA_018245755.1 Parelbella macleannani
AACAAGGTACATATATACTTCCCACTTTGTTAAGTCACAAGTTCAGAATACGTTAAACACATAGAGATCGGTGTGTTTGTTGAATATTGATCGTATATGTTAAACACAATAGTTCCTGGAAATTAGTGTGATTAATGAATGATTTAATAATAGCACATTTTGTCCCAAAATCAGACTGAAAAGTAAGCAGTTTTATGTGTTGCCAGGAGCAATATAATACACATAATTATCGAAATAGAAATAAGTAATCACATGAAAGTGTACAGATAAAATACAGATACATATATGTAATCATAAATTTCTTTCAGAGCTTAAAAATTGTAGATTACATAAAACCAATGTAAAAAATGTATTAATTAAATAATAGCATATACACAAATAGTAACAGTGAAATAACGTTTATATTTTACTGATAATTAAACTTAAGAGAATTGACTGATTACTATGCGTCTTTATAATTACAATCTGTATAATTCAATTATAAATAGTGAATCACTAAAGTTGTCTTGTATACATAATTATAGTTCAAAAAGACCTACCTTATTTCAAATACACCCTGAATCAATGAATTTACCATAAGTTTACATTAGTGTTTATACACACGATTATTTATGTATGTACAGGTTTAATTTACTATGCTTTTTGGTATGGCCCGCAGAATGAGCTCATGAAGAAGGACCACATACAGGTTCAAACCTAGTGGGGCCATCCCAAAAAGCATACATTAGTAAAGCAGGTTCATACATAATTATAAATCAGTGATCAATCATACATTGTATTTTTATAAATAAAATGTCACTGCCTTTTCTTTTTGAGATTACACTTGGAGCCGTCATAAATCTTTTGGGGCATAGTAATATTGGTTAATCTTTAACCGTCTTATAATTTGAAACATTCTCTTATTCGTATATCGTCACGCTAGGTTTCTTTTAAAATAGGAAAAGAGATATTTGTGTAATAGAACATACTTCATGTGTAGGTACATACATAGAATGTTATATATCAAACCATTATCAAAGTAATATAAATTATTAATAGCTGAAAGAGTTCAAGAAACCCATCTATGTCTTCACATAATTAATTATAAGATTGGACAGTGACATAATAAAGGTATATATGAAACGGAAAGTTACAGCAAATGTAATAAAATATGTACTGTTCTAACAAAACCCGGCATATGTTATGTCGTGAGAAATCAATGACTATCCGTTAGTCAATGATTCAATTAATAATTTTGTAGTTTTATCAGTAACTAGCTAAAGAATCTACAATAGAGAATATCTTCTACTCTCAAATGTATATTTTAAAGCTCTGAATTCAATAGCTACAATACCGTTGGTTGGTTGCAATACAGCGCCATCTAGTGACGAATTGCGGGAAGAGGCATTAACAAATATCTCTATTAAAACATATTATAATATACATCGTCATCGCCGTCACCGGCCTCTCCCAATGAGCGCCATCGCGCTCGGTCCTTGGCATGTCGCATCCAGCATCTGCCTGCAACCATTCGCAGATAGTTATCCCACCGGGTCGGAGTGCATCCTAAGTACACGGGGTGGAGACTCTAGAACTTGCTCACTCCACCGGTTGTCGGTTAGCTAATCCTATGAGCTAATAATGTAATCTATATAACATTTTTTGGAGTGCCTAGAAACGATTTTGGAGTCTGTTTAGGCATCAAACAATTACAATATCTATTTGTATAGTAATAAAATAGCAATATACATCTTAAAATCGAAGATGTTGATCAGCAGTGTGGTCTAGTGAGTCCCAAACTTTCCCTGATTGCGTAGACGGTTTGTTGTACATACAAAAACAAAATAATCGCTCGCATAAATAAAGAGCTCGCGATTTAACTAAGAGTACTTTCAATGGGGAGGATGACGGCGAGGCACAGATAATACCAATATAATATTATTCTGCGGCTATGTCAATTCCTATGTGGATATTATTTATTAAACAACCATTCTAAGTGACATGTAAATCAATGTGAAGAACCAGAACGTATAAGGTCATATTTAATATGACGCTGATTGTAGTTCTACGTTAGCTCTATGCTAAATTGAACCAGTAAAGTAAATTATGCTCTAAGCCTGTCGGAGATATATCACAAACATACTTACAATTAGTGGGAAATATCTGGGATTCGAGAACTGATGCCCGACTTGATGAAATTCTTCAAGAAAGGCGTGAAAAAGGGCTGTCTGGTGTAGCGGTGACCAATTACCATCAGGTAACCCGTCTGCCCGTACGCCAAGTTAAATAAAAACAAAAAAAAAAGTTCTGTGACTTCCCTGCGATGGTTGGGAGTTTATGAAGTATGACCTAGATTCGGTCCAAAAAAATTCATCGTTACACGTTTCTATCTAACTGTATTCAATACAGCGGACGACAATGCAAGCTATAATACACACAGATTATTTATAAATTGATTTCGTTCATAAATATTTCATTATTGATAGATTTGTCGTTGATTTTTTCTTGTAATGTAATAAACATACCACCAAAGTAAAAATAATTAGTAGCTAATATTTTTCTTAATATTTTTTTTAATTTCTATTAATCGTATTTATTTAGTGAAATTTTTAGTTGTAATAGAGTAGACACATTCCGATAATTATTTATGTACAATGTAGGTAGTAATGTATTAATAAAACGCGGTCACATTTATATATAGACGAGTACTTATTACAGACTGGCTCCTGCATTGTAATTATAATTATAAAAATTCTAATATAATTTGACTAATTCGAAAATTTAATATCTTTTCACTTTTATATGTTTAGATATATTAAAAGTATATTTATGGTCTCATTAACTAGTTGATGCGATGTTAAAAATACTGCGAATATTTGTATAAAAATCTTGTTTACTTTTTGTCGTTCCACTACAAGTGATGTTTAGCGAATTTAAAATGTGTGTAATACAATGAAAAATTCAACTATTAAGACCAATCCGGTTCGATAGAGCACTAATTTATGTATTTTCTTCGCTTTCTACGTCTTCTGCTGTAGACAGTTAATTAACGGCTTGTAAATGAAACGTATATAACTCGAATAAGGAGACGACACCTAATTAGTTGTACAAATACGAAAGAATGTGATCGCGTTCTCGAAATTAAGTTTATTTTGTAAGTAAACGAGTAGTATACCTACCTAATGATTACACGAAGAGATCTTTAGCCAGGAATCCAATATCTAGCATTTGAATTAAAAATTTGCTTTGTTTTTAATGGAATGCCTCATAAAAGTAACATTTAATTTTTTTATATTATGCACTATTGGACATTGACTCATTGTGCATGTGACAGAAAATATTCAGTTGTTTTTTTAAAAGGAAATGTGTAAATTTTCAATGTCTTGAAATTGTTAAACTGTTTGCCTCATTATTATAAAATATTCAAATTTTATATATTTGTTGATGTATCTACTACACTTTTCTTGGATTAACTAGAACGGTGTATATTTGTATGTTTATACATCTAAATGGAAAATATGCTTGATTATAATGTATCGAATAAACATACATGTAAATATAAAAAATGAATTCAATTATATTTATGTAGTCTTAAGATTTATTGTAACGTCAATATATTATCGAAATTGCCTGAAAATGTGAAACCCGCAGGTCAGGGCTCACTCGTTTTGATGTAAGAGAATCTAGGTTACGTGCCCGTATCTCAATTTTTATGTACAAGCACTTAGGCTTACAATTGTTTGACAGACGCGCCGTCGTGAGATGATATGTGACGTGTTACAACTATAACCGAAGCGTTGACTCAGTCAAGCAAATTTATGCTTTATGATAACAATTTTGAGTTTATAATTTTGTAACTATAATCTGGTGGGAATGCATGTTGATTCTTGTGTTTCATGTAATTAATGTAATTACGAGTTTTTGTACTGCGGCTGTAACACTTTTAAGTATTTTAGAGATAATTTGACATTGCTGAATACAGTACTGGTTTTGGCCAACTTTTGTTTTTATTTTCCTTTAGCATCTCAATTTTAACTATTGTCAGGTGATATAATGTACCTCCCTTAATAATAAGTTCATAGCTTGTAGTCTGCTGGGAGAGTTCCGTTGGTCTTTGTGGTCTGTAATCTGTGGTCAACGCTGCCCAAGTACGGATTGGCAGACTTCATAAGCTAGAGAACGGTACTGCTTGAATAGGGTTATTTCATTTTAAATATCATTATTCATTTTAAATATCAATTCATCATTAAGCTAGATACTTCGTCTTGACTGCCTCTCCACTTACTGAAGGTCGGAAGTCAGTACCGCATAATATACATATGTCCCTGTCAACTTTGCTATTTTACTAACTGTGATAGCTTATAATCCGTATACGAATCTTCTTGAATATCTTTAAAGGAGAATTGATAGAAAAATTCAGAACAACGACCTAATTAAGTTAAATTTATTTGAAAACGTTCAAATAAGCAATATTGTTTTATTGTCATTCCATTTGTTGGCCACTGGTCTCTTCCGACTGGGACACGACTGGTGGGTTATTTCATGGCTTTTCTATCGTATATTTATACTACCCCAATGAGACTTGTTTTGGAACGTGTCTTAAAAAGGACAGAGGCGCGAAAAACTGGCTACAAATAGAATGCTTATTGCATTTCAGCAACAACTCATCCAAGCAAATACGCAATTTGTATGTGGTTGAAATGTACATGGATAAATACTTATGATAAAAACATAAAGAAAAGCGATGTTGAAGCCTTCGATAACTTAAATATTCAATTTCATAAGTGTCTGATCATTGCAAAATAAAAAGTGTTAGTCGTAATTTTGGTTCTATTATCTATCAATCTGTTGTTCTGTCATAAAATGCGCAAAGTGAAAATGGTTTAAGGATATTACTTGCAAGCGATAAGTAACTACCACGAGATGATTGTTTTTACATATCATTGTTTTCTCTACAAACAGTTTCAGCTCTACTATTTTGATGTCACCGTCGGTGTCAGTCACCGAACAGCCATTTCCGGCGTCCTAACAACTAACAAACAACACCTTCACTGAACTCTACCGGCCGTGAGAATCTGTTGCATAAGCTGTATGTGAAGTTAAAACTATTGTTTTTGTTATAATTAAAGCGACAGCATCAATGTAAAAGTGGTTTTATTTTCTTTTCCTTGTTTCGAGATAACTTTTAAATGTAAACGGTAATAAAAAAGGTTATAATTGATTTCAGTAATGATTAATGTAAACAGCTGAAGCAAACAGAGCTATTGCGAATCGAAGCCCCGCTGCGGACGCGCTAACCGTGCAATCGCTCGATGTAGAACAAACGTTTATTCATTGCTTCAATAATTGGAGCCGTTTTCCAGCAAGCGGCACACGCGCTGAGCGCGGTTGGTTTCCTTTCATCAGCGGAGGCGATGAAACACGCACAGCAGCGCAGTGGCCGATGTATCGTTGAATAGAAAACTCATCCACCCAATGGTGCGCGCGCGCCGTCAGTCGGCACACCGCCCGGGCGGGCGCCACACGACCGGGATCTGCGCGAGCGATAGGCGACGCGAACAAAAATAATTTCAGTGAAACAAAACGCGAATCCGCCAACGACCGCTGTAACACGCGAGCGCACGATTCTGGTAAGTAACACCGTTTTATTTAATGTCCGCAATTAATAAAAAAAAAGAAAGACAATTTGAAACGCATTCCCCAATCACATCTATTATTAGTGCGCTAGTATTTTCGGCGGCTGCATCGAGAGGGAGAGGTTATGCGTTTTACGCGTTTTCCGACTATAGTTTTGACGCGCGTTCACGGAGCCGGCGTTGACCTATTAATTCCACTCTACGACGTAGTTTCGGCGTCTGTAAATTTTAGTGATTCGAATTTCGCTACGGGCGAACTGAACACACAATTGGGTTTGTCTAGCCGCGCCTATGCTGGCAGCGGCGCGGATTTCCACAGGCTAAACACGGAATAGAATTTCTTTTCGACTCATCCGTTTACGATAAAATAAACACGTTGGCCTGAATTCCGGTGCATTCGAACGTCGATGGCTAAACAGTTTTTAGTTCTTAACAAAATATTATTCCAATCTCGTAGAATTATTGTATAAATTATAAACGTTGAGTATTTTATTAAACTAAGGTGTATTAAAGCCACTGCACTTAAAAGCTGTCACATACTGCCAACACGTGATACTAATCTACAACGTTTTAAAATAAAGATTATGTCGTATATATCGGAAATTGTACGATAGCCAATTAATATCAAGTGTGACTATAAATAGTATTTATTTCTAGACAGAAATAGATCAATATTGACAGCACACTCTTGCTCTGAAGCTGTAATAATAGCAGAGAATTACGGTAACAAATTGAGCGAAACGTACCTATGTGGAACTTAACGCCTAAGATTTAAACAAAAAAAAAACAAAACAATTGAAATCGTTCTTGTTCGATTGACTCGTCTAAGAATTCGGAAATGGTTCAGCGTGTAACTACTATTGAAATTTCTAAATTATTTGAGCTAGTTTTAACAGTGCAAATACCTGTAAAGGCAATATGCGATGCTTGTTGTGTAATAAAGATTTTTTTTAAAGTATAATGTGCAATTTAATTAAGCACTGAAGTAAAAAAAACAAATACTGTAACAATTATATAATTTTATTCAATCTTATATTAAGAGAAAAATAGTTTATAAAATATTTGAGTTTCATGCGCTCCTACGCATCATTTTCGCTATTACTTGACACAACTTATTGTTTTTAAGTTTTGAGCAGAATTGTAGAGTTATGTTGTTTATAAAACTGTAATAATTCATAGAAAAAATACTACTTGTATTATTTTGCTTACCACGACATGCTGAAATGAAATAACATATCCATGTTCAATATAAAGGAAACTAAATTTTGAGAGGGATTATTTTAATTAATAAAAAGTAAAAATAAATGGCTTTACGATATAGTTTAATTCCCGTTGCATTGAAATGATCATAAATATAGAAAGTTAGGTAATTTTTCGTATTAGTTCTAAGTTAGACAACTAAACCTAGTGAGTGCATGGGCGATTGAGCGAGGTCGTTACCCCTAAACTGAGACCGGCAGACGTATCGAAACCGGGTAAAACCGCTGAAATTGACTGAATATTGCACTCAACAGGCACTAGTCTACCGAAATAATGAGTAGTGATGTAGTTTAAAGTTAGTACAAACCTTTCAAATTCTCTTGTAAGAGCACAATTTTTATTTGCATTTTTTTGCTTAGTTTTTCTTTTTAAAGCAAGTGACATTAAGACACGAGGCATTCCAAGTTACAATTCACTATATCTATTTTTTTTTTATTTCATTATCGTCTTCAACGTTTATTCAGTGTTACGCTATTAAGCAGTTAGTGCCTATTCAGTATTCGGTTAGTTATTTAGTATTATCAGCTACACATGGACTGTAGTCTGTACCTAGTCAATAATTACTATCAAATGATCAGTTACTTAGTTATCATAGTTAAATTAACGCTGTATAAACGGACAGAGTAAACATGGCATATATTTAACTGGGCAGAAAAATGATTAGATAACTTTCGATAAAATTACGGAGAAATGAAATGATTTTAAAATAAATGAGTTAACTAATTTCTAGTTTCAAACTATTTAAATTTTAAGAACATTAATGCTATATGTACTGGTATGTATCTTTGAAATAATCGTAAATTTAACTTAACTTTCTGTCATTTAAATTTTTCTGATATTTAGGTTTTAAATTTGTGTTAAATAGGATATGCCACACTTTATTGTGGATATAAGGTCAAAATAATAAGTATTCAACACAAAGAATATTTTTAAAGTACGATTTGAGCGACTTTAAGCTTCCAGCCAAAAGGATTAAGCAATGTGACATATTTTCACTTCACAACACAAAGTACAAGGAGGTCGTTTAGGCACGCTTAGACATGCAGGCGTGTAAATTTTCAAGTAATAACCATTTCGTGCTTCACGTAAGATAACTCTAGTCTTTTCAAACGTTGCTTTTACATATCAATATGTGTATAACAAATGTACCAAAGCCGAACACTACATTGACATTGTTTAAGATATTTTCATGGCCTGTTTAGGGAACAGAGGAATTCAACTAATTGTAAAAGTAGAATAATATAATTTATATTTTAAACCATTATTTGTCGTAGCTTCCCACACGTAAGTATTTATTAATGGTAGAGGTTTCATCAAAACTTTGGTATTTCATCTTGCAATCAAGTATGTAGCTACACAAACAAACTAACGTTAATAGTTCCCTTCTTTCATATATTACTACGCTTTGAACTACTGTAAATCGCCGCTCTTCTACTTTACGTGGTACACAAAACAACTAAACAGCTAGTACAACTACGTAATCTATTAGGTCCAATGCAAAGTTGTTATGTGCGGAATGTTGAACAACGTCTTGCTTGTGTGTGTGGGTTGCAAAAAAGGCGCGAAACGGTCAGCCATGTTGTGCAGTCTGTGAAGTTGTCACAACATTCGCATTATCAAGTGATAATTGAATATTCGCGGTAATGATGCAATTCGTGCATATTTTTTAGGTTTTATTTTGTTTAAAAAAAGAAAAATAGGTTATTCAAAAGAACAATTAAATTTCAAAAATATAAGAAAAAAGCGACTCTGCTGGTCAACAATGGTGTGTAAGTTTAGGTGTTTATAAGAATGTATGTTGGTGAGTACTAAATGGCAATATACGAATGTAGTCAATATTATAGCGGTAGTCAGTCCGATTCAAGACTGGTCGCAAATGCTTTGTTACTCCAGAGGACTGAGAATGTCGCCTCTAGTATTCATAAAGGGTGACTGATAACTGAAATTATCAGACCGTGACATAAATTTTTTTAGCTACGACTGGATACTTTACGGGGCAAATAAAATAGGTTTGAAGGCGATATCATTATCATCGCAGGTGAATTGCATTCCTTTTCTAAGTTCCTTTAACTATATTATTTTTATGCAACCATAAGTAGAATCTATAAGCGATGAAATTTAATATTACAAAGAAATTACGGGAGGCTTTAGACAAAATAATCTTAAAAGAAATAGGCGTATATTTTTTTTTGTTTTTGTAATTTTTTCTAGCACATTAATCCACTAGCATGTTGTAATCTTTTTAATTAAGCAACCGGACGTACGCAATGTTAAGTGCAATTTTTTTTACTACATATAAATATAATACATACTACAAATGTATATTTTCCTAAGTTACGAAATTTCAAGTGTTCTAATTTATGAAGATTTTATATAACACTTTACAAATAGACTACAATTAGGATAACTCTATATATACTCTGTACAAATTTACTGTAGGTATACAAATAGAAAAATTAGTTACTTGTGATAATTCCGCATGCCGTATCGTGTTTTTGCTTTGTACCGATATATCAAGCTCGATTTGGACAGATGCGCCTTATTATACATAATTGTATTTTTGTATCATACGAGTAGCAATGGTTATAACTGTATAGTATTAGCATAGTTATAACTGTACAGCAGACAGAGGTCTAGAATTTTTTCTCCCACACGGTAGAGCTCCTGTTCAAACTCTGGCACACATGTCTAAGTTAAGGAAGATACCTGCCTTTTTAAATTATGACATGCCCTATATTATTATAAACGTGAAGGAAACCATCGCGAGAAAAGTTTCCTGACTTACAGTTTTTTATCATGTTGTAAGAAATAGGTATGTGAAGTGTGTTAATTGTCAATCAATGTTTGCCCACTTTTCACAGTAATAGACTAAAGCCTTAACATTTTTCAGTCTGAGAGCAGACTCCTGTCGGACAGTGTTAAAGATAAGAGTGAACAGACACTGTCTAGGCCAACGTGAAACAGACCTACACCACACTACACTTACGTACCATCAATTGAGATCGTAGCCAAACACAAGGCTAAGATTTAAAAAAGCGTATGTATTTAGTTATTAAAAATAAATACACGTGGATTTCGTCTCAAGCCGTGAACAATTCGTGATTCATTTTCAACGACAAAGTCGTTTATTTCGGAGATTTTAAGATGGAAATTTAAAATATTAGTATTATAATTATGTATATGGTAACATTTTTTCGCAAAACATCTTACGATTAACGACTTAGATCTAAGCAAGGCGTACGCTATGTATCTTAACATATTACAAGAACTATTGCTGAACGAACATGGAGAGTAAGAACTATAGGCGTTTTTGTCTCATGTAGAGCGATGCCTACCAGACTACCTTGTAATTGGGAACATATTTGAAAGGTATTGTAAACATAAGAGCGATGTTACCCTTAATATGAAGAGGGAGATAGTGGGTTATATCCAAAAAGACACAACATACAGCACGCAGTGTGCCGGTTCTGTCACAAATGTACGGTAGTGAATGTTAGGTATGGTACGGTATGTAAGACGAAATGAAAGTAAGATTTGTCACCAAAAAAAAGGAGTATGTTTGATGTGAGTGATATGATAGTTGAAAAAACGAGGTATTTTGTCATCACAGAAAGGTGTAGTGTCAAAGGAAATGTAGTGAATAAGATTAAGAAAGGGATGCTTAAAAGGTTTGGTTGTGTCGAAAGAAAAAAATACAGTAGAATAACAAAACAGATTTATAAAACGAGTGTGAATGGTAGAGTCAGAAAAGAGAGATTCCTTCGAGAGATTACTTTGATTAAACAGAAGACGCACCAAAACCAAGTGTGGTGAAAAGTTCTTTTAATACACGAGCGTGTTTGACGACTCTAATGACTGTGGAAGACGCCAAATGGGACTGCCAGAACCGTAGTAACGTGGCAATACTTACTTTCTACTTGCCTTTGTAGGGTAAAGTAGTATAATATATTTATACGCATAATATATTTATGTCTATATATTATATTATATAATTATATTATTGATCGATTTTACATTTTAACCTTGACCATTTAACATTTATAACATTGTAAATAGCGGTCACTTGTCGAAGGACAGTTAATACACTATTATAAAAGATGTAATCACTATCTTGATTCTCTGTAATTATTAAATCTAAAGCCTAGAACGATCTATCTAATAATATCTTTTGAATTCATACACTTATTTGAATGTGACTAAGTAGAAAGTTAAAAAAATCTCAAATCGACTCAAATTAAAAAATGTACCCGTTGAAAGTAATTAACTTTCAGTATTATCAATTAGTGACGTAATATTTACGTGTCAGTCCCATTCCGCTAGTGACGCCGGCATTTTTTATCATTACCAATTGCTTCTAGTTCGCTCAATTTCAATTCATAACTCCTATTCGAGTTTCACGGCGTCTTGGCTTAGTGCCAACGTATAATGGGTTCAAAAGAAACGCTCGGTCTTTCTCTATTTACAAGAGATGACTGTCGATCCTAATAGAGAGATCATCGTCATCCCTTCTTACATTGCTAAGTAGCTTTACATGTAAACGTTGCACATTATATTTATGTTATTCGATCAGACAAAACAAAGGCTGGGCTCGTGCTCGATGACCTAGAGCCTAACCAGGCTTACACAGATGCTGGTATAATAAAAGGAAGAAACTAATTTCTGCCGTGGGATTTTAACTTTTACTACATCGCTATAAGAGTCAACATTACGTAGTACTTAATAAAAGTATGAGTTGCACAAATGTGTGTGTCTGTGGACGGCTGAGCACACGGTAAACATGGTGATGTCATTCGACTCCGCCTACTATCATTATTGTCGGAGTTTTAAAGTTTTAATAGTCAATTGGTTACGTGTTATTGGAGAGGAATAACAAGGTTTGTGTACCTAATTTTAGGCTTTTGTACGTAGATTATTTAACTAATAATAACATTGACAATTTATTTCTGGTCTTGGATAAAGTTTTTTCCGGTTGTCCCGTAAAAAATAGCGATTGGAAAGATTAACGAAACTTTAAGTAGTTGTGGATCGATGACAAATATTACTAGACTGAATTACTGACTGAATACAGCTGGCTCTTTGAGATATAATACTAAGGTATATTTTAAGAGGTTAGAAAATTGACAGTCAACGAACTCTGCCGATGATATTTTGGCGGGCATCAGTCGCTCGCTAGACTTTTTGCAACATCCAAAGAACGTAGTTGCTCCGTATCGAATTTTTTGCCACACTCGGAGCCGAGCCGATGGCGGAAACCTTATTATCACACAAAGAGAGGAGATATTCGGTTTATTTTGGCTCTTCTCAGGTCGTGAATTTGTTGTATGGTGTCAGTAAAAAACAGCATGTCGTAATAGCGTTTCTTCGAATAAACTGACTACGCAGATCTTTTGATGCAGTGAGTCAGTTTTTATGTAATGTTTACACAAAGTTTTCCGACAGGAATATTAGTGTGAGTTTCTATAACACTTGATAATATTTATTTTATTAAATGAACTGAATGGAAGAATAAAAAATTCAGTTTAATTTGTTTTGAGAGAAGCTTATAATAATAAAATAATAATAATAATCGACCCATTTGTCATTCCACTGTTGGAATACGGGTCTCCTCTCATATTGAGAG
>DWEE01001839.1:0-12493 GCA_018245755.1 Parelbella macleannani
GTAGGCAGAGACCACCATGTATGAAATATCACTATCCTTACAGACATAATACACCTCTACATGTAACATTTCAAAACTTCATTTTAATAGACGTTACGAAGAACATAGAACAGACATTGATTAAATGTCAACATTCTTGTATATCTGTCTACTGTCCCACGATGTGAAAACATTTTGTAATTTTTGCCGCAATACAACAATATTTCATCTAATCCGATCTCAAGCTACGCAGAGTCTGCACTGTAACCGTATTAACGATTGTAATTGGCTGAGCTCGAAGTTCCTGGTTCGATTCCCACCCAGAGCAAACATTCGAAAGTGTGAAGAGGACAAGTTCATACATTAAATTTATTGTCTTAGTGTAAAATTAGTTAAGTACATAAACTTGTGTTAACAAATATTCATATATATTACGTAAGGCTGTCTGTTCACCATCGCACAGTCTAAATCCAGTTCAAGGTAAGACCACCTCGTGTGAGTTATCATAACATTGTAATATACATACGCACACATGTAAACCGACCGTAACATTTAACAAACGAATGTCGTAATTCTGTATGTACCGAATACGAGCAAGAATGTACCCCTCTCTGGTAGAACCATTCCAGATGATTAAATCAACAGATCTCAGCCGACCGTGCCAGCCTAATTACCATGTGTTTAACGCGCGGAAGTTACCTAAGCACCCCGTGATGACGTCACAGCTAGCTACTCAAGTCGCGCCGCGTCGAAGGCGAGAACGGTAGGCGTTGTTAAGACGGAGGTGGGTAGGGGATGGGAAGCGTATCCCTCGCACGTGCCTAGTTGATTTCTACGTGTTGTATTGTACAAGCTATTTCTGTATTAATGGCGCCTTGGAAATATTTACTTAACAGAAACATACACATATACATGGACATTTCGAAAATGTCATTTACTATGTCACGTACGACTGTTATACAGACTGCAATCGCATTTGTTCAATGTCATTCCTTCTAGAACCGTTGACGACAATGACGTTTGAAGGAGTTCATCGGGAAGGCCGTGTCTACATGTATTTATACGTCTCATTATTTAACTTTTAACCTTTCGCTCTTGGGCACGATATTCATCTGAATACAAATACAATCAGTATGAAATCTCGGCGATCTGCCGTGCTGGACCAGGATGGGTTGGCAGACATCACAGGCTTTAAGACAACATTATTGAGCAGTCAATGTTATGTTGCAGGTTTGATCACGATGTTTACCTTCATCTTTAAAACGTAACATAACATCACGCCTGTAATCCCCGAAGGAGTAGACAAAGGAGTGTATTACAATCTCACGTTTCACCAGTTACGTTTTATGTCTCATCGTTGTTATACTTTGTGGAATTGAACATTATTATCACACCTGCAGTCAAACGCGGCCAGTTAGGAAGGTATTAGTTAATATGATAGATAAACATAGAGACGCAGACAATAGCAGCCTTTCATGCTGTGCTATATATAGGCACCCTTGAAGATAAGACGGCGATAAGGCGCGGCGGATATCGCGTTTACCGTACACGGGATACGAGAGCGTTTCTCTAAGAATTTTCCTAGTTTTTTTTTATATTTTATAACATCACGCCTGTATGTTTTTGAAGAGCAAGAAGTTTTGTACTCCCGTATTTCTCCAATTATGTTAAACATCGCATGATGGAAAAGAGGAGGAAGGGAAGGGAAGGGAGTGCCTAATGCCTATTGCCATATAGCGGGCACGAATCCAAACATCGCGCTGCTTTTATTAATTTCAAGTCAAAAAAAACCAAACCTAATAGTGTTGTAGTAATAAGCATGGTAAACAGACAGAGTGCCCGTTTGATGGCAACTGGTCCCCATTACATGTACACCTCTGCATTATTAAAATAGTTACCAATGTTTGGAATAACTCGAAGAAACTCGACAACGTTACGTTTTCAAAATCCTGTTACATTAGACCTTAAAAGACTTCTGAGTTCCACACAGCTTGCAGTTACCCGGTACTTACTTACCCGGTAGGAAACGAACATTGTGTCAGTTTTTATAGAGTATAGACCATATGTTTTCGAGCTCATGTTCACGGGCCTCGGCATTCCGCAACAAGATCTTTTGTAGAGATTTTAAATTTCGAAGCGGAATTATTTCGATGAATTGATAAGGAATTCTTCCGTCCTTCCTAATATGAAAAACACTACTATTGTTGCGTAGATAAGTCCTAAGATAAAAGACTACCACGAGATAAACTGGTCACGTGTAAATTGTTCAGATGCTCAACACAAAAGAAAAACTTAACATATTGTCAGCAGCCTAATTACGTGATTGTTACGAGTTTTCATCTGAGGTTTAAACGATTAAACTTAAACGTAACTGGTGAAACTCCTCTACTACGCCTTCGCGGATTACAGCCGTGAGTGAAGTTACGTTTTATTTTACTATAATTAAAACAGTATTATGGTTTGTTAGCCTGTTTTCTAAGCTAAATATACATAAAAAAAAACATATTACTCAACTGTTTTTTTTTAAACTTACAAAGAATATATCCTGTGGACCTATTGTACCCCTCGGACATCGAATCCGGAACTATCACCACTTACCACTCTTATGCCACTTGTTTTTTCCTCTATGCCATATGTACATTTTATTGAAATGGTTGGGTTTATTTAAGTAACCCATATGCCTGTTTACGCGGCAAAATTTAATAAAACGTGCCTAATCAAACAGGATATTACACACAAAAGCTAGCTGACATTACATTATTGAACAACGACGTCGACGTTATCTCGGCTCAGTGTACGACGATCCTAGAGACTAAAAATACTCGTTCCGGTTTATTTTAAGCGCTGCGTGCACTGGGGAAATAATAAGTAGACACGCTTCCTCATACGAAGCGCACGGATCACACCGCTGTACTCAGAAAGTACAAATGAGCTGGCTTTTCTTCTAAGTCACATTATTTCGATTGAATTTTTAACCTCATTTATTTAAAGTGTTTATCTATAATTATTGAGACACTGCATTTTTACACTAAATGATATATTACTCTATTGTCAATAAGGCTTCAATCGCGATAGTATCCTTGCATATTGATATTTATTCGTTTATTTTCTCATATATGAGACGTAAGTAAGACATAAGTGACGACTGTCTTCGTGGGAAATAAATAAAGTATTTAAAACACAATATCAAAACACTAAAAAAAAATTTTTTAAACGTTCCTTGTATGAAGCATCACTCATTCATGTTCTCTATTAACATGAAAAAACGTAAAATCGCGCCTCTAATCCACAAAAGTGTACGCAGGGGAGTAGATCTGTACTCCGAAGTAACTACTAAATATATCTAATAGTACCTATATCTAAGTTACGGAAATTCAATAGTAGGTACTCTTTTAACATAACTTCATAATATCCCAGTTGTATTTCATTAAAGTGTATTCCAACTTTACACCAGTTACGTTCGGTCGATTGAGAACCGATGGCGAGTCTCTTGCTACATACACATCGCGTACAAATTCACACTCCGAACCACTGCTTAGTATTTCAAGTTAGAAAAACCCAATAATGCTTTGCCCGATTCAGGCATTCCTAACATAATGTCATGAACAAAAATGTGTAAATTAGCGGTTACTAAACGCGAAAACAAGACCATATATCATCATAAATGATAGTCAAAAATATACATTTGACCATCACTATGATGTCTATTTAGATTATAGTTACAATGACAAAAAGTCGATATAGTGCAACCGTTGCAAATTGGTAAACAAAAACATATCCATTGAAACAGTTTGACCTTCACGAATGCTCACCACACTCTATCATACATATATTTGTATATACATCACTCACAACGAAAAACGATTATTTTGACCACGTTTATATGTTATTAGGTAAATAAAACACATATTGTCGATTCTGACGTGTGTTTCGACCGTGGACCCGGCGTTGGACTACGCGACTCTTCCGATCTAATTAATGCGATTAATGTATACTGAGGATATATTGTATTGGCATAACACAATTATTTTTAATTTGGCTGTAACGTTTTGTGTTTGGCGCTTCAGGTTGTTTATATGCACAGGCTTTATTTAGAGTTTGCCAAACCATTTTTTTTACCAGAAACTATAAACTTTTTACCAAACCATATCATTTTAAAACCGAACTCCTTTTTTCCCATGTTTATATTTGACGTTTAATATTATTCGTCTTTTTTCTTTCTCACAACCAGTGTCTTTTCTTTATCTAGCATCAACTTGTATTACAATTCCAACATTTAGGTACTAACGCCACCTCTTGCTGGAGAACGTAATTAATTTACACGTTAGGATATACAAAATTCGAAATTCATTTCCAATCATTCCCATAACAAACCTGAATGAACATTGCCGCTTTATTAGCGTACGGAAGATTTATGGAACAACCACAGAGCATAGAACTATAGATATAGAATACAGACAACAAAACATGGTGTATTAAAACTGACACCTTTGATCGCGCGAGAAATGTAATTTATGGTTCGATAAACAAGCGTTGGGAGCTTTTGCGTGTATTAATTCGAATTATACACAATGGCAACATTGCCAAAAACAACAGTAATAAAATGTGTGATTATTTTCATGTAGTCCTCCCTACTGGCCGCAGGTATCTCGTTTACAACCATCACGCTGTTGTAGCGTGGATTAGGCGTGATATCATTTCGTGGTTTACTTGTTTTAAAACCAGTCCAGAATACTGCTGAACGTTGACATCTGCTATCAAAGAATATCAAGAAATGACGGCGTTTAGTGAGACATGAAATATGTATCATAATTGCGAGGCATGATTTTACCGCGTAAAGTAAAAATAAAGCACACATTGAAGTTTTATATGTCAATACAAAGAACCAATTACATCATCAGTACACCAATATACAACATATCCACTGTGAGTGGCAGGGGGCAATTAAGTCAATGAAACATGCGGGCCGGCCATCAGGGCCGCCTGCTGCATACGAACAGACATCACAATATCATTATACATATGTATGTACGTACATAGAATAGGAGTATTGATGTCTTTGTAACTCACTAACGTTGGATACATTGTTATAAAAATTGGAGGAATGAAAGCGATTAAACTAGAGAATTAACACGTAATATTAAAAAAAGTTCCAAAATGGGCAATATTAAAGAAATTCACTTAAAACAATCACATAAAAATAATAGACGAATATAAAATGGTCCGACAAGCCATTTCTCATATTAGAAGTACGTGCCAAAAATTATATCAGACCTTACTTTGCGCGTGGCGACGGCTACGCTAGAGAATTGCGTATACATTGTTGAATTTTAACGCCAGCTTTTAGAAGATTTGCGAAGGCATGGAGGCTCTTATAACAAAACAATTACTAAAATAAATATTCAATAGATATACAATACTGTCGATCGAAATATAATTTGTGTAGATAAAAGTTTTTATGTATAAGCTTACAAATTATCCGAAAATTAATAGGATTAAAAAAACTAATGTTTTACACACAAATTAAAAAATTACGCCATCTACAATGCAATTTGTCATGTCTAAAGAAGACGGTAATCATTAATCAAGAATCCCCTTGAAAGTAAGTAATGAAGAATTTCTTTCAATGCAAATGTTAAGGTGCATATAAAGAGCCTAATGGCATTCGATAACTGACCTGCGCGTCCCGCAGGTCGGGCTCGCTGGCCGCGCCCAGCGGAGCGGCCCGCGCGCCGTCCGCGCGCACGTCGCCCGCGCTCGCGCTCAGCGCCCGTACGCGGGCCTCCTCTCCGTTCTTCTGCTTCTCCTTCTCCTTCCCCGTCAATAGGTTCCGCGTCCGAGACAGAACGTTCAGAGGCTTCATCGATTTGCGAACCTGCAACCGATTTTCAACTGTTTCGATTGATCGATTCTTCGCTGTCGAAAAGTTAGACCTAATCATTTGTTACGACATATAAAATAATTTTATTTGAAAAATAAATAAGACTGAAATGGTACGTATGAAGGCTCTATATGATTTTATTGGACTTTCTCTATCACTCAAAAACGGTTTCATACAGAGCCATTATGACATTTAGCCGTATTTTAGAGCCAAATATTAGTGCAAGCTTCTCTATATATGTATAGTCCGGAAGATAATTCTATAAAAAACTCTCTAAAAAATAAAATAATTCTTGTACCATAAACTGTTAATCTTTATGAACACCTATCGGTGCACTGTTGGATACGGGTTTCCTCTCACAGTGAGAAGAACTGAGATCTAAAATGCTGGCAACTGCGGGTCGGCAGACTTCATACGCCTTAAAGAACTCTAAGATATGCGAGTTTCCGCACGATACATTTCTTCACCGTTACGGAAAGTGATCTTTAATCTTTTCACTAACTCTATTAAGACGTAACATCACGGTTGTAATCCCCGAAGAAGTAAGCAGAGGAATATAGTACACTCCCACGTTTCACCAGTTACGTTTAAGTTTCATAGAATAAGTGGTGAGCCTATTGAAATACACTGGGCATAATTCCAGACTCCGAGTCACTACTAGAAATTCTAAATTAGAAAAATCTCATAGCACTAGACCCGGGATTTGAACCCAGGACCTCTCGATCGGCAGTATCACTTGCAACCACTCGACCAACGAGGCAGTCAACTAACTGTATTAAGGATATTTGACTAACTATATTATTAGGATTTATAATTATGAATAATAAATAACAATAACTCACCTTGCATTTAACGTTCGCGGGGTGAAGAAATTTCCCATCATCCTTGTCTTCGCGTGGCGGAGGATCTCGTAGGCCCAACACCAGCATATCATCTAGTGAAGCTTGCAGGTGCTTGCGACGAGAAGGCCTAGCCTCTTCGTGGCTACGAGATGAATACATCGACACGGAATCAACGCTAGCCTTGCTCGTCCCGGATATAACAGTCACATTTTCCACCGACTCATTCGACTGATAGACAGACTGTCTCGCTTTCTCCTCGTAAATCTCCACAGAGTTAAAGGTCTCCGCGACTCTATCTATCTCATCCATTTCCAAATGTGACGGTATGAACTCGTAATGACCTTCGTTTTCCGTATAGACCTGATCGTAGACCGCCCCGTTAAAGCTTCTAGAACTGGATGGAAGGTTTCCATAAACATTGTTATAGTTGTAACTGTCGTCTTCGCGGCTCAAGTGCCGAGGCAAGTCGTTCGCATTGAGTATAACATCATCCATATTTAACGGTCTCCCTTGTCCACCGAAACCGTCAACCACTGGGTTGGTGTTCGAAAGAAATGAGCCGTCAGTGTCGAAGCTACTACAACCAACTAAGCCCACGGGCCGAGGAGGCATTTCTTGACGAAAGCGGTTCGGCTGATGTTGAGGCTGTCCAGCAAAATCGACAACAAGTATCCTATCTGCTATATTTCGTCCATCGTTATGAAAACCAATACCTGAATCACTGTTACTGGAGGTTGTGGTCACTTCGCTATGGTTGCTCGGTTGAGGGGAGTTCGCGACGAACTCTGGCGCTTCCATTCTCGCATCTTGATGCCTACACGGCCTGCGATCTCTTTGCGGCCTGAACACTGGTCTGTTGCATCGTGAAAAGTTTCCCAAAGCAGGGCTGTCTCCTTTAACTGCCAATTTCGATATCTGTTGCAAAGCTGGACTAGCGCACTCCTCCGCTGGCAGTGAATACATTCCTCGTATTACTCCAACGACGTATTCAGCAGACGGAGGAAACTCAAGACATCTTTCCGCGACAGGATCTCTCGTACAAGCTATTTGGAATTCTCTCGCTCTGATGATATGAGCTTCGTGTTCAGCCATTCTCGGATCAACAGCGAATACGTGACAACTGTGGGAGGCTTCCACCTCCATGTCTGATAGTTCAGCTGCGGTCACCAATCCAAAAAATCGTCGATCTGCGTCAGATCCACAACCGGCGAAAACAATTCTCTCGCGTTGATACTGTGCAAGGACTTGACCACTCGGACGTCGAAGTAGGAGCGCGTTTGGGAGTACAGATAGCAACACAGGTGCGGCTGATCGTCTCTCCTGCCTTAGTTTGCGCACAGCAGTACGCACGTTGTCGGGAGCGGCAGCAGCTGATGCCTGCGGTGTTTCTATAGTCCCCAAATAGCCGACAACAGCTCTACATTCAAGTCGAGCCACATGACTTGGCGTTAACTGAGCTCTGGTGAGATTTTGGAGAATTTCATTAACTCCTGAAGTGCTGGGGGCTGCATGGCATCCTGGAATTAATATACAATTAATTGTAAATTTTATTAACAGAAATTATTAAGAAAAAATGACTATCAAAAATGAAATTAAAAGATAGTCAATTGATGTGTAACAATTAGTAATACATAAGAAATTGTAAATAGTGGTTAACAATACTTAAGTTATCATCATCATCATCAGTTTATATATGTTCAGGGCTGAACATAGATCTCCCTTAAACTAATTTTGTCCATAGTCCCCACCCTTGGCATACTAGTTGAGGTTTGCTAAGCATGGCTTTTTACACAGCCTCTGCTGCTGCTTGAAAGCGGGTGGGGCATGTAGCTGTATCATGTTATACATAGATCAGCCATCTCTGGGTTAAGTGGCCTCTTACAATATCCTAATAATTCCATATAGGGTCAAAAGATGTAATCTTTCTTCACCCCAATGGAAGTTTACACCCTGGTTAGCAATTACACCATTGTTTGATTGTACAATGTAAATGACACCTTCAATTAGTTCACAGCTATAAAAAAGTAAATATAGGAC
Source organism: Parelbella macleannani (assembly GCA_018245755.1). Lineage (NCBI taxonomy): Eukaryota > Metazoa > Arthropoda > Insecta > Lepidoptera > Hesperiidae > Parelbella > Parelbella macleannani. The sequence continues at coordinate 8,740 of DWEE01001839.1, forward strand.
TTCATCAGCAAATATATTGCATGTTCACATGTGAATCACAAACAAACACATTTTTAAGTGCAACATACCAACATGCTAACTTGAAAGATACATGATAGTGATACAAACATGATATTAGTAATATGTTCATGAATTTAGTATATTATACATATAGACGGACAGATAAATAGATCAGTGTAGTTATAATTGGATGAAACATAATTAACACAAAGTTAGCAACACACTGTGAACATATAGAAGTCTAATATAACAAGTGAATGAATGGCAACAGTGAAACAATGGGTGCTCAAGGCAAATACTTATGTGCACTTTGATATGGTCATCTGGCACATACCTGTAACCCACTTGAGGAGATATCTGCAAATAATAAGTATACACTGTAAGTTCACATCCTTTATCACAATTTTATCAGCTTTACACTTGGGTCTCATCTTAGAACAACAACAGTTTGCTGTGAATACTATTGCAGATTGACAGATTCATAATTCTATGTGCAGCCTATATAGTGTCGTAGATATTCTAAGTGTGTTTTTCTCTTTAATAGAGTTTTCTCGATTTACTGCTTTAAATTCCTAGTAGTACATCAAAGTCTGAATTAACTTGAGTCTGAACCTTGTCTCCATACTATAATGTATATCCTAACTGGTGAAATGTAAAAGTGTATTACACTCCTCTATCTATCTCTTTGGGGAGATATAGGTGTGACGTAATTTTTTTTTATTTTATATATTGGGCTTACATGAAAATAAAACATATATAAAATTATATTTGAAAAACAGTTTATATTTCATGGCTGGGAATGGACCACCACCTGTGTCAATGTTACTAGAGCCCACACCTAAGCAATTCTTATCAGATATCTTGAACACATACCAGGATGATGCATCATAGCAGGTTGCGGCCTTCTCCTTGGCGGTGGGTACCGGCGTCTGGTCCTCGCTCTTTCCTCGGGCTCTGTGTCTTCTGTATCTGTCGGCGGAGATTCTCTGGGCGCTACGCTTAGAGCTATCGCTCCGGGCGCCGCTGCGACAAGCCGAGCCACTGACGCGTGCGGTACCCGTGCTACGTTGGCGCCATCAACAGCTAGTAACGCATCTCCAGCTCGCAAGCCAGCTCTTTCCGCCGGTCCACCCGCAGCCACAGCCGACACTACACAAGGCCGCTGCCCCGCGATCGTGAACCCAAACCCCCCGGTACCCCGTGCAACAACGACCCGTCTCTCTGCTGTCCGGGACAACGCAGCCCTCCTCCTTCTTCTTCTCTGCTGCTGAGGCACCATCACAAAAAATCACTAAACCACGTCATACGCGAATATAAACAAAAATCTCCAAGCACCAAGGCATGTTTTGCTTGTTAAAAAGTAAGGCAAATAGAAAGACTTATCCGCATGACAACTACGATGGATAGAAAACTAGAAAAACAAGAATTTTAAAGTTCAGCAAGAAAGTTTCAAAGCCTTTGTAACTGACTTGACGTTTAGTTTAGAAAGTTTGAGTGCGTTCAAAAACGGGGTGTCAAAACCTGATTTTTAAGTTCGACGCATACTACATCTAACCACACATAAATATTTATTTATTGTAAAAATATAAAAACATGTAGAAATCACAGAATATGTAAAACCCCGCAACAGATAAGTCATATATTTTAACAAGCTTATGCAGATTTTATTTTTTCTTCATTTTATGTAGTGTTGTCGTTTTACAACAGAAGGCCGTGGCTGTAGGGCTTCGAAAAACCTTTGTCCCTAAAGACAATGTTTACGTCATGTTGTTTTGACTTTTATATGAACCGTCAAATTCATTTTGGAAGCACGTTGTTTCGGCAAGTTTTTCGGAAAGTATTTTATTGCAAAAATAACTACATAGTTATATATAAAACGAAGAAATGGCTGTAAGTAACCTTTAACAATAACAGTAAATTTAAATTTGTTCTGTCGTAATTCGTTACTAAGTAACAATACTAACACATATTTTTTTAGAAAAAAGGGAAAATAAAGATTAGTAAAGTGAAGAGGAACAATCAGACAACAAATAAGATGCGGAAGGCTGGCAAGTTGAAACTGCAGAGACATAAACCTAAGGTTCAGAAAAATAATGAGCAACAGCAATCCCAGCCGGAATACAGCAGCGAGAGCGAGGCATCAGCTGACGAGTGGGCTGACATGCTCGACGATGAGGAACAGAAGTACATCATGACGAGGATTGCGAAGCAACCCCAACTGCTGTCTAATGTCCCAGAAAAGGAGCCTAAACAGAAGTATGACATTTTCTATTATCAAAATCGATTTTTTATATAGTGCGTGGGTTGGGACAATTATGCTATATAATACTAAGTAATCACCATCATATGCACACATACATAAAGTTTTATGCATGATTAATATCCATTATAACTGCTTGCTAATAGTTTTCTCCTCCACTCTGCACTTCCTCAATGGCGTCAATGCATCCAACTGAGATGAATTATTTGAATATACATATTATGCTGATTATAGAAATATCTGAGTGTGTATTAAATGTACCATGTAATCCATGTATAAATTCCAGACGAGGCACAAAACGTAATAAGGAGCGTGCCAAGATACCCAAATGGATACCAGGTGGTAGTGACAGTGGTGCCGAGACAGACTCTGACAGTAATAGTGACATGGAAGATAAGTATGAGAAAGAGATGGCAGAGAGACCGGCAAAGAAAATGAGGCCCCTGCTGCCTATAAAGACTAAAGAGGGTGTGCTGGAAAGGGCAGAGGAGTGTGATGGTATGTACATGTCTAATTATGTTAATCTTCCTGTATTATTATTACATGTCAAGATATTAATGGGTCTGTAATAATATTCTCTAAGGTATGTGAAGTCTGTCAACCTGCACTTGGCCAGCATATAGACTATGGATTAGATCCATCTATCAGAGACAAGACTGATCTATAACAGTGGAACATCAAAAGGGTTGATGATGATGTTAAGTCTGATGATATTATAGTCAAATGTTATGTTTCTTGTGCGCTTTCCAGTTAAAAAGATCTTAACTTCATTAGAATTAATATGTTAATTAATAGTAGAATCGTTGTTTGCTTACTGCACTTTATTTTATCAAATAATTTTTCAGAAACAGAATCAGAAACAGAGGAAATTTCAAAAAACCAAAAGCCTGCTATGGGAGGTGAAGATAATGATAAGTTGGATTCTGATGAAGATTCCGGAATGGAAGGCACTGCAGAAGAAGGTGAAGCAACAGAAGAAGTCATCACAACAGTTGACTTAATGGCGGCAAGGAGAGAAAAGTTAAATCATGACAAGATGAGAATTGGCGCTTTGTGCTCATCTTTACTGGAAAGTCCCGAAAAGAAGGTATAGCAATAATGTATTGTTCTATAAAATTGATAAATCTATAATTGTACAGGTAAATACCCAATTAGATTTTCTAATTTAGAATTTCTAGTAGTGACTTGGAGTCTGCATCTGGTCCCAGTGTATGACAATAGGCTCACTACCTATTCCATGGGACTTAAACGGAATTGGTGAAACATGGGAGTGTACTACACTCCTCTGCCTTTCCCTTTGGGTTTACAGGTGTGATGTTACTTTTTTTTAAATGTCCAATTAGCAGATAAAATTTAAATAATACTTCTTGATGAATAGATAAGTAATGAAACTATATAAATATAGTATGTATTGGCGACACCAGCCATAAATATTTATTGTAATTTGTTTTTAATTACTATTTTTATATTTACCTATAATATGATTTGTAATAT
>DWEE01001840.1:0-12490 GCA_018245755.1 Parelbella macleannani
ACATACTTAGACAATTAGACATTAAAGTGGTGGTGATAGGAATGAAATTTGATGGATTGACGAGTAATGCTGAGAATGACAGCGTACAGCAGTAGTCAACAGCAGCAACATCACGATGACTTACGAATTCTCTGTCCGTTACTCGTACTCCTATAGAGTATGGGAGTCGCAACGGATCTACACCACCATGTGGGAAATATCACAGATACTATCGTTTGCTCTCGTTTTTTTCGTGTTTGAGAAGTGGTGCTTGCATTCTTCGGTTAGCAAACGATTGTTAAGTGTTATACACTGTTATGTTACCTGGATTCTTGTTTCTACAGTCCAGAACGCAGGTGAGCGCTGTGATAGATAGTCGCTAATGATAATCATTGAAGGCGATACACGTTACGTTTTATTAATAATAATAATAGTGTATTTAAAACATTAACATAACGAAGGGCTAACCCACTCACGGTGAAAAGGAATATTCGAGCATCACACTTGGAGCCTTCTGATCAACAGACTTACGTGGTCACCTTTGTACCTACTTAGTGAATAACTGCCATATTAAGGGCAGAATTGTCAGATGCATAGGTATTTGCTTAAGCCAAAAATTGTTGTAACTCTGTTTTTCATAACTACAAGGCAACAATAGCCTCACCGCCTATTCCATGGGCCGTTAAATGTAACTGATGAAACGTGAGAGTGCACTACACTCCTCTGACTACCCCTTCGGGAGATTACGGCCGTAATGTTACGTTATAGCAACTACAAGCAGTTTTAATCTCCTAGTCACCCGCAGCCCATACCAGGCCCAAACTAGTGCAACGGATCTTTGGCAAGTAGTAATGGACATGAAAACATCAGCTATCAGTTATAATGAACACCAACTTATTGTTATGTTATGTTTACTGAACATACATACATATCTTCATGCCAAATCCCTTACGGGGTAGGCAGAGAGCACGAAGTGCCAAATATCCCTATCCTTTATACTATTATATGTATATTATATTATATATTCATTTCGCGATTGGCCCGCGAGGACCGCATGTAACCGCTATCTATGTCATAAAATGCGGTACTCATAAATTTACTAAATGATAATCTTACACGCAAACAAGTGTTATACGAGTAATAGTGTACGGGAGATAAGATCTCGTGTAAGGAATGTGGAGGCGCGCGCCACACGAGAGCGGGCGACGGCCAGTTCACACACTAGCCACATTTCTCTCCACGCCGTTGATTTATACGGCTTTCCAGAACTACGAGTTTTACATATATGTACGTTCTTCAATGTTTCAACGGCCCACTTCTTAAATTGATGGTGGTATATACTCTTACTGCTGCTTTCTAATATTTATGCCTAAATCACCTCTTCTATTCCATGGGACGTATACCACGACTGATGAAAGTCAGGAGTACTATACTGGTATGCCCACCCTATAGGAAAATATAGCTGCGATGTTATGCTTATACTAGAACTATTTTAATTATTTCGTATTGTAACACAAAATGTGTTCGAAAAATATAACTAATTACTTTGTTAGTTTTGTTTTGATATACCTACAATGTTATTTCATAGTTCAAATAAGTTAAACTGTATGTTCCATGGAACCGTGTTACGCTTTTCTACGTACTGACTACAAATATTGCAAAACGGTTTTTTCTCCGCCGTTTTCCTTTCGGTCTACCGCTCATGTGAGATGTATAACATCGATGAAAGCAGTCATTTGCAACATTATGATTTTAAAGGTTATTGACTGTTCGTATTTTACCTTGTAATAAAACAAAGTAACTAATTTGTATTTACATAATTTCAAACGTATGTGACTATATAAATCTAAAACAAATTGTATTCTGATATCCCAAAAATGGCAACGGGAGATTTTATCGTTAATGGAAAAAACACAACTGACGTTTCAAATTTTGCCAAAAGTAGTCTCATAATTCGATCAACAATGTAGATAAATGTCACGGAAAACACATAAATACGACTACGCTTAGTTCGTAAAGGTAAATTCGTAAATTCTTAGTTAAGCACAAACTAAGAATCTCCAGATAGTTCTTTCGCCTCTTTTATCAAATGACAAATTGAATAACTAATGTTCTTAAAAAAAGTGGCTACAATTACTAAGAAGCAATCTCCTAAAATAAAATACCGAAACAACTCCCAATGCAGTCCTAGTTCATCATCAACGTCTTCATCACCATCGGCCCGTTCCAGTCCACTGCCAGATATAGTAATAACCCGCCACCGAGCTCAATCTTCAGATTTTCGTTTCCAACCACTGCCGACCAATTTGCGAATACCGTCACTCCTAGCCGGAGAGCATCCTACGCTTGCTAGTTAACGTCTGTTAAATCCTATTTTTATTAGTCGTAAACGTAGACGTAAATAAAACCGCTACTAAATTTTCGTTTATGTACCAAAACACGCAACTTTCTACGCGGCGGGTCACGACGTACCATTTTACTGGCTTTTAATGATTTCACACATCTCCATTTAATTATCAATCGATCATACGATACATATAATGTGTATAAAACACACGTCTCAGCGAAAGGCGGCGATAAGAGATGGCGTTTCTGTAAATATGAGATTTATTAATATTGTTTTACGATCACCTGACCTCAATCACGAAAATGAGATGTGCGTCGATTTAAAAGCAGAAATATCTAATTATGAAACATTTCACAAGTGATAACTATTCAAAATCAGGAATATGATGTCGTGTTTCCGAATTTATTAGACATACCGTCCGAATTTATCGGATATGCAAATACCTACATACATCCATAGTATTAGAATGTAATGTACTAATTCTTTCTAAATATACATACATATGCAGTATGCCTGTATTTGTCTGTCAAAAATTTCTTCTTGTTACAGTTGTAAATACATGAGCATTATATTTGTTAAAACATGCAAAAAAATCCGATGTTATGAAGAACCTATGACATAATATCTCATTTCTTATATCATGTCTTTTTAAATAGAGAACGGTCAGAAAATAATTATAACAAAATTTACACAGTCCTTAAATATTAAACCGTGATTACTTAACTTTTTTATTTTAATATTCCCGTTTGACAAAAATCAACGGAAATTGTATACACAACGACCTAAAAAGACTTACCGGTTACTTACTGAGGTAATAGGAGTTTATAGGTATTAAATAAAATACAACTTAACCGATAAGAGATTTACTCGTAAGTATATAAAATCAATCGTTGCGCGACATCTCGAAGCAATCGAGAGCACTCGCAATAAAAACATAAGTTGTATCTGTAAAAAGTAATAAGATACTGAACTAGTATTTTAATGCTCGCATCAAGAAAACAGAAAGTAATCTATTCTGAGTCGTTAACATACACATGTGTTCGATTGGCACTTTTTACTTGTATTATGTAAAGTGGATCACAGCACCGATACCAGGCTCGATTTTCAAAATTACTGCAAAATAAACATATGCGCTATGTTAGCTCTAAATATTAATTACTTCACCTAAACATGTAAAGTTTATAAAGCTGAAGATCAAGCTCAGTGCCATGCTATTGGGGAAGCCTGTGTCCAACAGTGGACGGGTGTAGGCTGATGATGAAAATGATGATGAAGATGACTAAATAATTAAATTGAAATAGTAACTATCTTTGCATTTTCCCTTTTTTTTACAGGAAGAGCTTAGCACGCAACCATCAAATCTGCCACCTGTCGTAGTTCCAACGGAACTATAGGCAGAGAATTGTTACTGTTAGTCAGTACTATTCATTATTAATATAATTAGTTGGGCTTCACAAGCTGAACTATTGGCGATCCTGTGTTGTCACAGTTGTCAATAAGCAATGATCACGTGCTATGAAATAATATCAGTAGCTGTATTTGATAACAACTGTTAATCACTTAGTGAAGTTAGAACTAGAGTCGAAACTAAAGTTGCCTAAAATTCCCCTAAGGTTTACGTACATCAGCCATAGAGTCTGGAATGTGAATGAAATCGACTTATAATTTACAATATTGCGGTAAAGCAGGCTTACCGTAATAATAATAATCAAATAACTTACCGCTATAGTACAATTGAATCCAAAAATCACTGCCCTATAAATCACACTGCGTCCGAAACAAAACACAACACGACAACAAAGTCTGTTTACAACAACAAAGTTGAAAAACACAACAAAATTCACGACGATCTCGCGGGAATAAAAATACTTTAATGAAAAAATTGTGTCAATAAATTAATAGAAAATATTTTTTATGTTTTGTGTTATAAAAACGAATAGTGTATTATTGGTAGCGCAGTTCACGTGCAGTCAGTGGAGCGCTCCGGTGATGAATGAGATTATGAGATGGGGCTGGAGCTTCTACGTGTGAAAGCTTTCGGATGTGACTATGCAACATGTAGCACGTTTTTAAAATATAAAATTATACCATTCTTATATGACGTTATTATTATTATTACTATTTTTAAATGAAGGAACATGGCAGGTCTGTATGGACAGAGATATTTATCACCCAAGCCTCTCTGCCTACCCCAGCCTACCCCATAGTAAACCTGGCGTGATAGTGTAACTATACAATAATTATTTTTATATTAGTGACGTATAAAAGTTCACTGTACAGATTAAAAACGATCAGACAAACCACAATATATGTAAAGGAGTGAATGGATCAAAAATATAGGATTAACGGTTGGTCAAATGTATTTATTAAACAGATACTCTAATATTAAAATGGTAAAATCTAAAAATAAAATATAAAAAAGATATAAAATCGACCGAATATACCTCTGTTTTACTGCTGTACCCAAAAAAAAACGTTTTAAAATCCTCGTATGTACTACATAACGCGGTCCACCTGCAGGTGTAGCAGCTTCCGTGGCGCGTCACGCCCCGCTCGTTCGATTCCCGACTGAGCCTGCAGTTTGCTGTTTAACTGGTTAACATGACTTTAGCGTTTCACTTCCACACTTTATAATGAAAACTCAACTGTCTCGATTTTACTCGAGAAACATAAATTTATAATTATATATTCTTGATATTTATAACCCTGGTATCAGGGTCATCACAGACTAGGTATATATGTACATATGTCTTAAGCTGCATTTGTCGCAGGTCATCTGTATGTAGAAAAATGGAAAAATATGGAATAGTAATACATAAGTTGATTAATATTGCATGTTTGTTATATACTATGAACGAATTATATCAGTACTTACTATATCATGGGTCAATGATATGGGCATACAATAGAAATTTTAAAGTGTAGAATAGCGTCATCATCAACCTGTATCAGTCTGTATTTCTACTGCCCACCAAAGGCTGCAGACAGCATCCAAATGTGGCAAGCTGAAGAATAAGCATGGATGACCCTCATCATGGGTGACAAAAAATAAAAAAGACACTGGGAACAGAAAGTCATAATCTATTTAGAACAACTGGCAACACATAATTTAAAAACTTCTCGATTAATAAACCAGCTGACATAATTATAACCTTACTTTAAATATAATAATGTAATTATATAGCTTATAGTGAATGGAAGTATTTGAATTAAGTTTTATATTTATGAACTAATTTTAACTAATAAGATATCACTTCATTGTCGCTACTGAATAATGATTGACGTTAACATCTCAATGTTATAATTACCGATTTAGTTGTCTTCGTATACATGTTAATTAATTGTTAATAGAATAATTATCATCAATCTGACATTGGGAAATACGATCTAGGTTTATTAATAATTTATATTACATAGGTGTGAACAAAATTGTAATTAATCTATATTGCCTGTACGTTGTTAGAATATTTTCAACACAATAATTCCGTTATTATCTATCACATGTAAGTTTTTGTATATGATTAGTAGCAAACATAAGAACTATATGTACATGCCTAAAAGCTCTTAGTAGCACACGATAATAAGCAATGACATAAAATCATTATTGCACTGAAATCATTTCTCATCGCATTTTTTTTTTCTTTCTTCGAAACAGTAGAACAGAATTTCGTTGTAAGCCAAAACCTCGCACCGAGGCTGTATATAAATGATGAAATGATGAAGATACATTGGCCCTCACAATTACGAGTACAATATTACGCCTGTTAGTAAGTTACTTCCTTCATCCGGTAAAGCAATGCTACATGCGTACGCTGTTGAGTCACATGACCCAAAATGCATTACTATTTACAGTATTATATGCCAACTTAAAATACGAATGTCTTTTCTGAATATCTCGAGTAGTTTCGCACCTTCCCGAGATCCTTTATTATGAGCTGTCAATAAATACGATTTCAGAAATACAACCACTTCACCTATTTCTAATGCAAGTAAATTATTAGTCCATGTATTGTTACGTCATGTTATTTGATATTCTTTGGAGTGTTGACGCGTCATTTGCTGATCTCAGAATGTAATTCTATGGCCTGTAGTGACCACAAATGTACATGAATACAAACCATGAATAATTCCTACTTTTCATAACTTCCAATTTTCAAAGTTTATAAATTTCACTATCAGTAAGCACGTGCCGATTCTGGCAATTGAAATATAAAGTAGTGTGCGTTGCTATAAAATGAAGCATTTGGCATATTCTAATTTCTCAAAAGAACTTACGCCAATTCTATGAACCCACTATACAGCTCAGTCGTAAAAAAATCTTTTATTTTATTATTTGTAAGTCGGACACATATATGTCGATTTCACATTAGTATCAACAGCCAAGCCTAGCAAAACAAAGCTCCATATTCATACATATAAACGGATATGTTTAAATATGTATTTAGGAGAGATTTAACTTAACGTTTATTTCAACATCAATGTATTACTTAATCATCGCCAAAGTTCATTGACACGACACCGCGACTGTGCTGGCTGGCGATCACACCTGGATTGAACGTAGAGATCTATATCTGTGTGATTATGACATGCTGCACACTAAAATTTATACTTAAAATAAACTAGAAATACATGTAAGTAGAAAAATTAAAACATGAATAAAATACCTACATATCTTCTTACTAATCAAATATGGTTGTTATGTTTTAATGTTATTACGCATATTCAGGAAATTATAATATTAATTTACGAATTGAGGTTACTAATACAAAATTTCAGCGACTATAAAGCAATTTTAATGTAATAAGAAATATATAATACAAAGTCCACCACGCCAGTGCGTCCATTTGTGCGCTCTAGAAACTACTCGTACGAAAAAAGTTTCATGCAGTTGTTTCCATATAAAGGTTACTTCTTGAAATAGATTGTAAACATACAATAATTAATGTTAGTTTTATGTAAATATGCCTTTCTATTACGACAAACACGGAGTAAGTTAAATCAAAACCAGTAATTTGGAAACTAGCCCTTAGGCAACACCTACCACCAAAATTGTAAAGAAATAATTACAAATTAAAAATGTTCTAAATAATACAACTCTGTATTTTAAGGCTTAACCTAAAATCCGCACAAAATCTTCCCAAAATTACACACGAAATACACATTTCTTTTAACGCCCGGCGAAGCGTGTAGATGACTAATACGAGTAGTCATATTTAATTAAAACACGAGCAAGGCCGCAGTACGAGTAGTTACGTAGGAGTTATAAAGAAAAACGGTTTAAAAAACTTAAAAGTGTCAATAGGTGAACGTATTACTTTATCTATAAGTAACTTTCATTTAAACGAAAACAAGTCGAAACAACTAGGTAATAGGCAGGATGTAATAAATTACATTGACTTACGCAATTTTAAAAAGTAAAAAGTCAAGATACCGTGTCCAATATGGCGCGTGTTCCCGCCACAGCTGACCCAAAGGTTAACTTTCACGTGCACCGCAAGTGCATCCAATTATTTTAATATAATGTGAATTGGATTGCTATGTCAACAATGGTAGGCATGTGAAGTTATTTTAAAACTCATTATAAAATCTTATCAGAAACGCGCTTAAGTACATATCCGTTTTATTACAAATGTATGCGTATGAGGCAAATTAAGGTAAGCGCTCACTTTTTTAAATGCCGTATAAACTTGATGCTGGCACTTTATTTGCTTTTGTGCGCTACTTTTATACAATTTATTAATTATTATGTGCTGTAGTGTGCAACAAAAACATTTTATGTTGTGTTTATTATTCTTTCACAGAATAAAATTTGATGTTGCAGATGTTTTTCTTTTGCTGTGTTGTAAAAGGCAAACCAATAAATAATATGGAACCTAAGGGTTTATATCTTACTAAATAAGTTTTCATCATCATCACTATCGTTTCACTATTAGACACGGATACTCTTTCAAATTAAAAATGCGTGATACTGTAATTCATGTTCATTATAAAACTATTTTGTAAATTAAAGTTATTTGAACTATCTTTTTCATTTTTATCGCCGATAAATAAGGTGTTCGTATTAATTAATTAGCTACTAATTAGTAATTCAGCAAGAAACATCCATTGCGTTCTAGAACTATCTATTTCTTATCTATGCGATCCTCTCGAATCAAAATGTTGATGACGCTCATATTATCCGCTGTCAAGTCATGTTAAATTAGCGATACGCGACATTTTGTAATTAATACACCTGTTTGCTTTTCAATATAATTTCATGTGACAGCCATTACTGACACCTATGTCCGATTCACTTTCTAATATGAACTCTTATGTAACTCCGGTTAAACCGGTAAATAACTAAAGACAGGTATCATTGGATTTTTGGTTTTTAGGGCAATACTTATATAACAAATTATGTATGTATCTGCTAGTCCAACCTTCACTCCACATCGTAATAGTTTTTATTGCTTCCTTGATGATATAGTTCCGGTTTTTTGTTTATAGTCAAATACTATGAAATTAAAGACTAAAAAGTATTCTCTTGGAATACCTGGTTATAGCTTAAATATTTCGAATCTCATGATCCTATTAACTTCGTTCATACTAGTTACGAAGAATTCCATAAATGGTATTAATTAAGTAAACCTATTCCGCTGATATTTTTACAATTAAACTGGTAATTTGTGGGTTATGCTGTGCACGAAATCAATATTATCAATTTTAAGGAGTCATCAAATTGACAGAGAAAGTGCAAATGATAGAGCGCACATTCCAAGATTAATCGTAAAACCATACGCGTGGTGCTGATTGAAGGACGTAATCGCAAGAATAAGCAAAAGTGTGTTGACACTTTTATGACGGACGGGTTTGGCGAACGAAACAAATCGATAGGAAAGTTAAAGAGATAATTAATTATTTATAATAATAATAAATCGTCGGCCAGTTTTGGGTGAAAGGTGCAGCAGGCTGGCGGGACTGAAGGAATGCGTTCTCTGCGGGATAGTGACGTCATCACAGATCGTTAATCTTCGCAGGTTGCTAACTGACAATTATACCTGTAAAAGTTGAGCTTCGAACGGCAAAACATCATTAATGCTGGACATCCTTCTGTACTGTCCGTAAGATGAAATGGGGGTGCTAATAAAACATCGTTTAAAATCCAATTAAAGCTAAATAGAAAGGACTGATATTTACCTGGTACTTGTAATAAAAATAAATTTAAAAATATTGAATTGTCACACGTCGATTGAGGCGAAATTTGACGTAATCCTTACTACATATGTATTCAATATTTGTGTGCCTGTGTCTTTAAATTTGAACAGAGTATGAGTTTTAATTCAAATAGAAAACGGTTAGTCGTAGAGTATGCTATGACGTAAAAAACAAACGCGATGTTTTCGGCTTAGACTCCTTTTGCTTTTGAACTTCTAGTCCAGTATTTAACAAACCTGAATAGTGAACCGAAGGTTACAGGTTCCATTCCCACCCTGGACATTTGAGTCATGAGCACAGCGAGTCGTTATTTGTCTGGAATTAAATTTTCTCTACATGTATAAATTTATATACCATACATAGTAATCAATTAAGTATTAAATCAAAATAGTTATTAATGCCACTTTTAATAGTTGCTTTGGTAATTAACATCGCAGACGATGAAACGCACTCGCAACTTTCGAAGCCTTTCGAGGTGGCCCTTCACTCCATTTCTTGGTATTACTGCGATCGTACACGATGTATTAACACGCAAGTTATGCTCAATGTGTTGACGCGCCCCTTAACATGTAAATGTTATTAGATAGGGCAACGTAAGAAGTCTGGATTTGTATGGCATATGGCCCGGTATTTGGTAATAGGATCACTCCCTATTTAAGCGGACGAAGAACGTAATGTAAAAAATAGGAGTACCCACACTCCCTTGCCTATGTAATGTATCCGGATAATACCTACATATATTACCCGGCACCGGTAATCGTATAATACGTAATGTTGTAGAAAGAAAAAAGCGCTTAGGTAGGTTGTGTTCAGTAATAGCTGCTCTCAGCTACAGTACCTACTAAGAAGTTTTGGTAGCGTAGTTCTAAATATTTTTTTAATTAGTTTTCCTTCCCTCACTTTTAATTTTTTACTTACCCATAATATAAATTCACGTGCTTCAACATGAATATTAACAAAGACGAAGGTAACTTAGAAACTCGGTACAAAATAACAAGCAAGATATTTCAACACGTATAACACAACAAAACAAATTAATTTTAGAAATTTATTACTAGACAATAAAAAACAAACTCGCAAGTACGTTTACGTAAGTGACTGAAAAGTTATTTATATTATTCACTTTGTAATAATGTATTTATTTATTACTAAGTAAAATATTACGTTGCTCAATAAAAATAATAGGCGCGCACCTACTTATATTCATTACAAAATATTTTTTATTGAAACAATTATTGTTACAAAACAAATGTATATTTTTACCTGCTTTGATCGATTTCTGGGCACGTGGGAGCTGAAACATTACGTAAATGAATAGAAAATGACGATTGTACTTTAGTCCACAGAACGTAGAGACAATAAAAAAGTTTAATAGAGTTTTGTTTTTTTTTTATAATAGGCTAAATTACGCGTTATACGTGTTTTTTGTGTATTACGAGTCATATTGTGTTAAAATGTAGATATTTATGGACATAAATATTCTACAATGTACATTATTACATATTTCATGGGACGAATAACATAGGGACATATCGAAAAAAATTCAATATTTAATAAATAAATCCTTTCTCAGACGTTGATGGCCCCATTATTATTGTCGCTTTATTATATACCTACTCATTTGACTATAATTGCAGTTACTTTATTTTTAGCTATTGCTACCTCAACATCCTTGTCGGGCGGAAAAAATACATCCTCCGACTCTATCCCGGGATATCAGGATGTCGTAAGAGGCGACTAAGCCCAGCGCCAGCACATCATGATATGACGTGATTACATACCCCAGCATGGAGATTGCGGACAAAAACCTTAAACAGGCTTATAGTGATGATGACCTCTACTTTAAGCGTCTGAACGGAACAGTCAACTTTGCTAACAATCATGTTTGTGATCGGAAAGTGGAAATAATATTTGGATATATCCGAACCATTAATATCAAGTGTCAGTACAGTTAGTCAATACATAAGTAACCATTAAGCGTACAGCTGAGATGAAGTTAAAACCCTTTGACGTAAGATTGAACGGGGAGCAGTGAGAGTTCCGGCGAGCGCGAACTATGTCGCTGACCGCGCACCGTCGCGGTATTCCAATAAAATTTGAATAATCACATCATCTCAGCGCTGACCGCCATCTGTCGACAATAAGTGAAAGTTATCAACATAATGAACTAGTCCGACGTCTTAGTTGGGAGTAATTCACTCGAATTGTGCCAATAAAGCGAAACTAAATGGAATTATGCAAATATGAGTTTCGTTAATTTCAATTTTTTTAATCGTTTTCTTACTAAGTGGATCAAATATCCTGTAAATATGTATGTATATATGTAAACGGTACCTGGTCACCGATGTACATCGATATTCATACACCACAATTGTTAATGTTCGCTTAGGAGGAAAGCTTTTTGGACCTTCTTAAAGACTCCTATTTTCAAAACGCAAAACTTTTAGTAACATAATTTACATTATGTACGAGTATGCGGTTTTGTGATGAGATGTACCTGTCTTATCTAAGATCAATTTTTATTGCCATGTCGAACTTCTAATAATCATGTCAAAGAGGGTGATTTCTTCATAAATGGAACCCAATTTCTAAGAATTATGTTTCAAGCTTCAGTAGGCAGCCTCCGCGCTTATGGACTCATGAATAAACACGGGCAAGAACATTCATGTTCATACATAATGTATGTAGAACAATTCTGTCATTGTAATACAGATTAAGATCTATTTAATATTCGTATGTAGTGTTCTACACACTTATTAATACGTTAGTATTTATCAATCCCCGAGTTTTGATTGGCCACATAATTTCTAAACATCGAATAGAACTTTTTTTTAATGAAGAGAGTAATAGACAAATATTGAGAACTATTGAGAACCATAGACATCTACAACTGATCTTTAACTGTGGGAATAAGTCTATTATTATCAGTTGATTCAGTTATTAACTATTATGGGCAGTCTACATTGGTAA